>JAQFZN010000008.1:0-119611 GCA_034687075.1 Geophilus carpophagus | reverse complement strand
AAAGTATTGTTGTTAAGAAAAACTGAAGTGAGTGTGCATGCTTCAGGGTACAACAATACATAATTTTAGTTATAAAAGAATAAGATCGGAGACAAGAACATGGACAGTAGAAGAAGAACAGTAGAAGAAGGACGTGCTGTTGCTCTCTAAATAGTAGAGAAAAGGTATTTAGGAAAAGAACAAGTCAGTAAAAAAATTTTAATCATTACAAAATTACAACTGAAATTTTTTTGAAAATGTGCATATGTAAATATTTGAGATCTGCCTTATAATTATTGTCATTATTTAAGAGTATTTAATAAGTGCCTAAAATTAGATTTAAGAGCATTCAATAATAAGTATGTTTTTTGTCTTATTTCACTTAACTTCAGTCATTTAAGCAACCTTTTAAGTTTTTCTTAAATAAATTGAACGCACCTATTGTTTGTGAAGATATCGCAACTTCAGAAATTGAGATGTGGCAAAGTTTGTATGCTGTTCCTCTTTGTGATAATTCCAGATAAACACAATTAGGAAATATGAATATGTTAATAGGAAAAAGGAAATAAAATTTATTATTCTACATGTCTAACCACCTGACATTTATAGTGTAATCCGAGTTTCATAATTATAAAGGAAAAGTGCTTGCCGCAAACTCTGTATTATACAATATAAAAATTATACTAAAATTCAAGTTTTAAATTTTAATAATTAAAAATCTCATGTCAGCTATTTTATTTCAAATCAGACAAGCACTATGCGCATGTGCTGTAATGTGATTTTCATCTGAATTTAGAATTGAGTGCTGAATTCAAGAGAAATAACAAAATCATTTAATTAAGATCACTAAATTATTAACCATTCTAAAAATTCTACAACTTTAGTAAAAACAAAAAAATATAAAAACACTTATAATTAAAAATTTATTCATCAATCATCATGTATATTTAATGAATAATTTTTTTCACCAATTCCTCTCAAAATCATAAACGGTCTAATAAACTTACAATTCAATTCAATATGTTACCTAAGGAACCCATGATGAAAACATGTTTCCCTCAATTTCTTCTATGAATATTTCAACAACTTGTGCAACAACAATTTATCCATAAACGATAAACTTATAAACTCTTTTCAAACCTACTTCTTATTCGGCAGCCATCTTATACATCAACCTTTCATACCATAAACATAAAAGGAAGGAAAAAAAAACATAAAATTCAAAATTTATGTTTATCTAGAAACTTTACGATAACAATTTTAATAGGAAAAGAAGGGAAAAAACCTTTTACCTGATTTCTTATAAAAGATAACTTCTAATTTTAGTTCAGTTTTTCCTTCTAACGCCTTTTCAATCTCCTGTTTATGTTCCTCATTTGTGTCGGGGCCGTAGAGAAATTTACAGTTGCATCCTTTTTGCATAATCTGAGCTCGTGCAAATCCAGTTAACTCGCAAAAACCATCCGAGCAATAAACAATTGGATACAGAGCTGGTACTTGAGCATTGCCCAAAACAAAGTTGCTATCTGAAAATATAAATATCAAAATAAAATAATAAATAAATGATAAATTCATGTCCACTTTTATTACCCATTAAATACCTTTTAAAATACAAATGTATTCAAATATTCGATATCAAATTTTGTTTTAAATAATTTAACCTTCGATTGAATTTCAAATGAAAATTTTACATAAATATTCTGAATAGTGCAAATGTTATTCACTTGTAATCTAATAAATTTCAATTTACAACTGTATTTTTATTTCTAATTTTTCAATTCGAGTCCGGTATTGATCAATTACAACCGATAAATCAATAAGAGGCAGCCTCATGGTACATCAGGAGCGGGTCAAAGAAATTAAGCCCATTAAATCTTCATCACGTAGCTTGACATTACATCACACACACTGTGATTGCTCTTAACCCTAATGATAGGCCTCTTAATCGCTCTGACTAAATCGTACAGTTCACTTCTCAACTGTCACTTTTAAATCATCACTTAAGCTTACAAGAAAATATGTTTACTTATTTTTTTTTTAAAAATAAAGTCAGCCATATTTATTTATTTTTGTTGATAAATTTACTCAAGTACAATATATTAATTCTGTTGGTTAGTGGTTGACCACAAACCAGACTTGACGATAAACTAGCGTTTGGTATTGATTATTTACTATGACACAGCACAATTGTCAATGTCAAGACAATAGATAAATGGTGTAAAGTTATATAGAAACTGCGCAGAAAGTGCTTCTTATGCACATATTTAACACTTTAATATTAAGTTTATACCAGCGTTTCCCAACCTTTTTATGCCTGCTGACTGATGAAAATAGGAGAAAGGTTTTGTGGACAGTAACGCAGGAATAAAAACTTTTATTTCTGTAGTACAGTCGAACTTCCCTAAGTCGAATCATCATAGTTCACCAAAAAAAATTCGAGATGTAGAAAATTCGAGTTACAGAAATAATGTAAAATGCGATCGTGATGCAAAAATTTTCGAAAAAATTCGAGATGTAGAAAAATTCGACTTATAGAAGTTCGAGTTACGAAAGTTCGACTGTATTTTGTTTATTAGTTTTTAATCTTATATTATAACGGGTAGAAATAACAAATAACGATCTTATTGCGAATACATATTCTAAGAACAAAAACACAATCACACGTTTACTTGTGCAGAATAATCTTTTTACAAAATTCTCTAAAAATAATCCATGAAAATATTCAGATTTTGCTGCATGTTCAGAAGCATTCTTTTTCAAGAAACTTTCTTGTCAGTTACTTCCGCCTTAAAACAAGTGGTAAAAAAAAAACTGTCTTCATTGTTTATGCTTACAGATTTGTAAGCTTTTAAAGTAAAAATTAAGCGTTATTTAGCATAATTGCAACATTAAAATCACTTTAAAATTTTCGCTACCACTCCAACTCAAGTGAGTCACCATTTTGAAAGCAAAATGAAATGGAAAAGAAACCCACACACATGCGCAGATCAAAATAGTCCTAGTTTTTAGGAATATCCTCACTCTTTCAACAAGATTATTCTTTTTTACTTTTTACCACATTTCTGAGGTTTTTTCTGGTTTACATGTGAGGAATTATTCCTGATAAAGAATATTCCAGGAATATTCTGTGCATGTAAATGTACTGAATGTAAGCACTAAACTTGCAGTGCTCTTGTTTTTAATGACACTTTTCTTTTAATGTTTGGCACAGGCATTTTAAAGAAGCACACAACCCAAAAATGATTTTTTCCAGTTTAAAGAGGTTATTTTTCTAATATTAAACATGTGAATGTTTGTTATTGGATATGTTTAATACTAAAAATAAGGAAGAAAGTAATTCTTCGTTCTCATTTGCTATTTGTTAGCCCAGCCTGTGTAAGCTCCAATCAAAATAATAATTTTTTTGTAGGGGAGAACAAGCTCTCTTGAAACAGCAGAAGAGCAGATACAACCTTGACAAAATGGTGTTCTTGTACTTAATTTGTTTTAATTTGGCTGTTCCATGTTTCAGCTTTCCCCCCTTTGTAAACTCATAGCTGTAACCTTGCGCAAAGAAATAGTTCCACAGTAATTGTTAAATAACAAATTACAAACAAGAAATATGGAGATACATTTATTGCTATTATACATAATAAATACCGCAAAAAATTAATTATTTTTGGGTTGTGTGCCTCTTTAAAACGGGCGACAACCATTTCCATATACCAGCAGAAAATCTCCACAAACTGGCAGTTGGGAAACACTGGTTTATACAGTGCTGTACACTTTTTTCTAAACCCAAATCGATTATTTGACTTTACTCACTCTTTTATTACTAAGTCGTAATCCTCAAACTGTAGTTTGAATTTGCATCTAGTTATACAAACTTGAGACCATCAAAGTCAACAAAATCCATAATCTTGTCTTATTAATGCCCTCAAGCACTAATTTTAAATACAATAGCTACATCTAATATGTCACATACATTAGTATATTTCAACTTTAATGCATATATTAACTTTCCAACCTTAGAGGCATTACTGTGATTTTATATTAGCATGTCATATTGTTGACATTGCCCCTCAGTTGACTGCCCTGTAATTTGCCAATTTTAGAGTTGGTTACACATTTACGATAAGTGTCAAAATTTGCTCAAGAGTGTTGAATTAGCACACAATTAACTGATTGTTTTGTAGGCCTCTCATGCAGTGGACCAAAATATTAGTGTTTCGGCTGGTTCACACTTGGCTAAAAGTAACACAATATAAACAGAAAGTAAAACAATGCAACCTCAGTGTTCATATATGATGGCAGTAGTTAGTTAGAAGTAGGCTGTGATTGGCTAGATGCATGAAAGCTGCATTGTATTGCAGTTAAAATCAAGTTGTAGTTGATTCCTTGCATTACTTTATATTATAAAAAATTGTATCCGATAATGCATCATACACTGCCTTATAGCCTAGTGTGAATACAAGTGAGAACCAGCCTTTAGCAAAAACTTGGAGCTATGTTACCAAGTAACAAACATACAAACCTCGTGGCAAACTTGGTAACAACTTGGTTTCTTGTATTTATGCATGATAATCAAAAGATGTCACAAACTGAAAACCAATTTTTAGTACTTACTTACAAATGGTAAGTTAGTTGGCTACAAGTTTTCGCTAACTCTATTACTCATTCACCTACCAATTTTTCAAATTTTGTATGATTTCTTGGAAATTGAGACAGATTTTTAACAGTCAAATTTAAACTGAAACTGATATCTCCAGTCAATTTGGCATTCAATTTCATACTTTTACAATGCAAAGTCAATTTAAGCTTCAGTTTAAATTTCTAACACATTATGGCAAACTGATTTAATAATTAACTTATTATCAAGATACATATACAAATCCCCAAAAAATCTACTAGTGTGTACTTGAAACTTTATCTAGTTTAATATCTCATCAAATTCTGCTCTTAGGCAATCAAGATTCCATCACTTAAGATTTCCTTATTAAATATATATATTTTATGCATGATTACCAACAGTTTTAGATTAAATTAAGAGAAGAGTATTCTGATTCAGAAAATTCTAATTTGGAATCCCAATATTTATAATAGAAATGTCTGACTAAGAACTGGATAATGAAACAGGTAGATCCCATCTGTTAGGTTTTTTTGGTTCCCTTGACTTTCTACAAATGCATCAAGTTGCCCTTAAGTAGTAGCAGCTGTGTATCTTTTTCCAATTCCTTTCTTCTTCCTTCCTCTTTGACTTAATATTTTATATGAAGCATAGAGACCATTTGGGACAGCAGTTGAATGGAAGAAGTAAAAAAGACAATTACTGGAACCAATTTATCAATATACTATTATGTTAGCAGTATTTATACAAAGAAGTTAAATTATAGATACCTGCCCCACCCATATAATAATGCACTCCCACAACTGGGTTATGCTCTAACACGGTTCAAGAATTGAGGAAAATTCCACTTAATATGACATTTCTACAATAATGTTTTACTCCAATACATTGCTTGCACCATAAAATTTAACCTAGTTACATTAGTTAGAAAAACCATTGATCAGTGCAAATGATCTAACTTAACTTAAACTAGTTTGAATTGAGCCTACTTTTGGTGCAAACAAGGTCTAACTCAGTTTGAGAATTGACCTGTAATATGAATTTGCATAACACAAATTTCACTTAACATGAAATTTTTTAGGAATCTAACCAGTGCCTTTTTTGTGGCAGTACACACTGCCTGTACAGCATACCAGAACATTTTTCCAAGTTACAAAAAATAACAATTATTACTTTTTAGTGTTTTAATGTATATTATTATATTATTAATAATAATATAATCAGTGCTTTTTTTGTCAGAGAACGCACTCGAACGGCATTCCAGCACCCTTTTTTGACGGATAAATTAAATTTATGTTACGTACTGAATATATAATTTTTTTAAGGGTTAACAAAATGTGAGTTCCAGAACCTTTTTTTTTTTTTACAAAAAAAGCACTGAACCTAACCACAATGTTATATGAGCAGGGCCTGTGAGAGCCACTTAGAGGCCCAGGTCAGGTAATATACGTGACCCCCTATTATAGGAAACCACAAGTATTTTTTAATTTTTTTTTCAGTACATAGGGGCTTTTTTGTTGGTCAAAAATTTATTAATCCAAAATAAAAAATCTAATTCAAAACAACAAAAAACAAAAACGAAATGCAATAACACAATTAAAAAATGTGCTTCTCGAGCTTTTAAAGCTACAAACAAACTTATTAATTCATAATAGTTTAAATTTCTTGCAATAGTCCAGCCTTTTTGATCATTTTATTTAGTTTCCAATAGTGTTGCTAGCTATATTTTGGAGGCCCTTTGAATTCAGGAGCCCATATCAAACGACCCTTGTGCTCCCCTCTCACTGCTCCTGTACACAAGTTACCTGTTATTGTTTATTTCAAACATCTAAATCTTTTGCAGATAATTAAAATCCCACTATTATTTCCACAGGTTTCTTTCAGTGGAACAAGAGTCACAACAATTGTTATTACAACACCTCTAGATTACAACAAACAATTTTATCAAATATTCCAACCATGCACACACTTTAATCACAAGCAACTCTTACTTCCCAGTTTGCTCATGTGAAAACACTTTGATAAAAATGTTGATCTTTCAAGCGTTTCCCAGTAAATCCAAACTCATTAACTCTGGATTAGAAATGAAAGAAGATTAAACCAGATTTTATCGACATTTAAAAAAAGAAGAAATCTAAGTCAAAGAATTGAAAGAAGAGAAGAAAACAAAAATCCAAAGTGCAATTATTTTCACTTGTAATCAACTGGGTTGTTGAGCAATCCGGTTCTTGTTTTTCATTTCCTGTTTGCGCTCTTTCTCATTTCTCCATTACAAACCGTCATCAGATGGCGTTAAAGTGACAGATGAGAAAATCACATTTTGGACAAGTTTTAAGTAGCACTCACTCCTTTTACCACAATCCCAACAAAGAGCTCAACATCCAATAGAAATGCAAATTGCAAACTAAAAGTGTGGGAAGCTGAAAATAAAGGGAACAGCCTTTGAAATCTTCTTCTCATCAAATCACCTCCTGCTTGACTTTGTCTTTTCCTGATTAGATTTTCAAATCCAAGTCAAGTGATGCATATGAAAGAAGAACGAGTCAAAGTCAACATCAAAGCCAGGTCACAAACGATTCCCAAACCCAGCAACAAACGTGAAAAAAATCCCAAGTTTATTACCTCAGGTGCAATATTTCATCAACTCATTACTTAAGATTGAAGGGAACAAGTGTAAAATGCATTATTTTAAGAGCTTTCACTTGTAAATGGCGACCGTAAACATCAATGTTTATCCAAAAATTAATGAAGCGAACACTACTAAGATCACTTTGCCCTCGACGGGAGATATTTTTAAGTAAAATTTATAAAAATATTATTATGTTAAGCAAATTCCAAGTGATTTCACTCCCAGAGCAGTTTCTCTTATCCAGCGAAACTCAATTTGTGATTGGTTTAATGCTTCACTGGTTTTGCTGCAACTGAAGGTAAATACGGATGTTTTGATGAAATTATCTGCATTGCTTTCCTGGGAATTTTTGTAATATCAGTATCGATGTTTAAAAAAATGGTTTGATTTTTAATAGTACCTCGAAATCTGTATACGTTTATGCATGAAGTAAAATGTTTTTAATTTCTTAGATTTAGAGCTCAAAGCAAAGCGAAATGGTGTTTCGGATGTTTGGAAAATATTATTCCAGATGTTAAAATTTTGGAAAATATCATTACGGATAATGAAATTTTGGGAAAATTTAAAAAATATTATTCCGAATAATAAAATTTTGAAAAACATCATTCCGGATAATGAAATTTTAGAAAATTTTGAAAAATTTTGGAAAATTTTGAAAAATATTATTCTGAATTAGAAAATTTTAGAAAATTTTACAAAATATCATTCCGGATAATGAAATTTTGGAAAATACTATTCCATTTCCAGTCCTGCTACAACGCTCATAAAGAAACTTCTCATATAATTAAAATCTCACTATTTTTCCCAAATAATTCTTTTCCATTTATTTTTCAAAAAAATTCATTAAGTGGAGTCATAACAATAGTAAACATCCTTCAAGGCTAAGTATCTAGATATCTTTACTCTTTAAGATTTGGTCAGGCAGCTGGTTGCTTCATTCCTAATTCTATTAAGAGATTCCTCCATTTTACTACAACTCTACATCATAGATCAATTGAATAAACTTAATACACAACAAGTATTCTCTAGTCTTGCAGCAAATCCAATTTTCTACCATCAATTTCTTATACAACAGTTAATTGTCTAGTTTGGTCTGCACCTAATTGCATGCTAATCAATTCATGACATGGATAAACTAATCTATAAAACGTAAACTCTCACTTGAGAAAAATAAAGCTCAACATCCTCCATCCTCCTTAACCTTGGCTCCACTTCTTCTAGCAGAGGTCTTCAACTCAATTATTGAAAGATCAAATGATCACAGCTAGTCCTGAGGTACAAGTTAAATTTTACACAATAAAAAATGTTTACACACCCTACAAATAACAGACCAAAACCCAAAACATATCCTCAGGATACTTGGGTCTGCTAATAGTCATAGTATTGATCAGCTGAAGACAGAAGTAGAAGAGTTTTGTAAAATATTTGAATTTTCTGCAAAATCTGACACATGTAAGTAGATTGTAGTTATATTCAGGCATTTTTATTGTCGTTGTCTATTGCATCTTTGATTATTGGTATTTGTAAAGTGTTTTCTTAAGGGTATAATTTATCGGCCTGACAAATAAGGGTAAACTAACGACAAAAAAGGTGTTTGAAATGCAATAAAATATATAGCAGACATGCCCAAACTGCGACTCTCCTAGGTCTTCATTGCGGCTCCAGCCAAGGCCGAAAAAAAAACAATTCAATATTTCTTCTTTGAAAAATATGATTTATAAGCAATTTATAAGTGCAAATAACATTTCGTTACTTAAATGATTTAAGAATTTTTGGCTCTTGTCGGGATAAAGTCTATGCACCCCTGATGTATGGAATGATACAGAAATCTTTTGCACGACAAAAAAATTATTTCCTGACAAAAGAGGTCATCATATGACAAAACCTATCTAACCTTTCATATAAAGATTCGTAGCAATCATTTGATTCGTTATTATTGTAAACAAGTGTTTAGCAAACATTCGTAATGGAACATTCGTAGCACTACGGTTCCACGAATGCTTCAACTCGTGTGCTGTTTGATCAAGCAAAGTGAACTCTTGCTGCCATATTTGTTTCAGTTTTTATGTAACATAGAACATTTTTCTAAAGCTGGTTTTATTGATTTCAGTTTAAAAATTGATAAGAATGGTGAAATTTGAACAGTTCTCGAATTGGACAGGAACACACCAAGACAGCATTTCGGTCGTTACAGAAATTTTTCAATAGCATTCCGGTTAATACAAAAATTTCAATGGAGATCCTGTTGATATTGAAAAAAATTGGTTGATGAAGAGCAGTTTGTGCATCTCCACCCTAGTTGATGGAACTTTCCAATTCGAGCACTGAATTTGAATTTAGATATAGTTGAAAGTTCATACAAAAATACATAGTTAACTCTCGATTATCTAGTTTGCAGATTATCCATGCTGTCAAAAATTGTCTCCAATAATTTGAATTATAAAACAAACACAGAAATATACACATCTTAGTTGTTCACAATTTCTAATTTGACCAAACAATTTGATATTCTTGCCATTAATCAACATTTGAGTTCTTAATCACCTCAATATGATTAGATTGTTATTTGTATTAAAACTGCCAAAAAAAAGTTTTCAGGAACAGGAACAATTTTTTTAACAATATCATGAACCGGAACAATATTTTTGAAAATTTCACAAACCGGAACACATTCCAGTTTGCTTCTGTACAATCCGAGCCCTGAATTTACCTGGGTGTCTTTTTTATGCAGTGTCTAATGTCTAACCCAGGGCTCGGATTGTACCGGAGCAAACCGGAACGGTGTTCCGGTTCGTGAATTTTTAAAAGATATCGCTCCGGTTCGTGATGCTGTTAAAAACATTGTTCCGGTTCGTAAAAATTTTTTTGGCAATAATTTTTAAGTTTTTTTTTTATATTTTGCATTTTTTTATCAAAATGCCCATTTTTTTATTTATTTTGTTTTAGTTCACAAAAATTTCTAAGTTCCATTCCGGTTCGTGAAATTTTCCATTCCGAGCCCTGATCTAACCTACAACATTTCATTAATTCCATCAATAATACCACTATTAACTATGATAAATATCATAGTTACATAAACCTGATTCAATAGGATTTAGACACAACAATAAAAACAGTTTGCGAACAATAATAATAACATACCAGTGAAGAACAAACAAGAAAATCCAGATAATAAAAAAAAAATAAAATGCTACTACAGCTTAAATTTAAGCCTTTTAAGGGCTTCCTATGCCTTGCTATTGGCAACAGTTCCATTCTACCTTAAACCTTAATATTTCTCTTCACAAACAGCAATCATATGTCATCCCTCTTTCATTCTCAACAATAACAAAAAGCCTTTTTATCATCAATTCCTTTCACACCATTTGAGGCTTCACCAAATGAGTTCCAAGTAACCATATCCAACTATTAACTTTAATAGTAGCCACATAAGCAACGAATGATTTTCAGGTAGAATCAACTAAAATTTACTAACACAATTTTTGATGCAAAAATTATCTGACTACATTAAATAGACTTACTTTAAATACAACATTAGAACTCATATTTGGCCAAACTGCAGCTCACTTATGTCTTCAATGTGGCTCTAGCCAAGGCCGAAAAAATATCGTTAACACAAACTAATTCTTTAATGCTTTAATTCTTTAAAACTAAGTTAAGATACTTATCAAAACTCCAATTTTATGACACTCTTATTGTTATGTTAAGGTAATATTTTTCTACAATATTTTAGGAAGTCTATTTTCAACGAAACCGTGAAATTTAAATATTACATACAGTAGACTTTCGATTATCCGGTTGCGGATTATCAATGCTGTCAAAAATTGTCTCCAATAATTTAAATTATAAAACAAACACTGAAATATACATTTTATATCCTTTTATATTCTTGCTATTAATCAATATTTGAGTTCTTAATCACCTTAATATGATTAAATTGTTTCTCTGTATTAAATCTAATTACGGTAATTTCACGAATATAATCTGCGGATTATACAGAATTTTACGTACCCCGCCAACCCCCTGCATAATATATATGTGTGCGAGTATACACAATAACTTTTACATGATTACACATTTCTGACATTTTAACATTTGATTTTTATTTTTTTCTTTCTAACTCATCTCTACTTGTATCTGAAAACCCATAAAAACTTATAACAAACTCATCAAAGACACTCATTACACTATGTCTCAAAAATATTCGGACACTAAGTGAAAAAAAGTTTAAAGGCACATATCTAAATAACAAATTAATTTACAATAAAACTGATAAAATTTTTGAAATCCTGAGACCTTATTCTCCTAGAAAACTTAGAATAATAACAACATTTTAATGTGGAAAAAAGTTATATTTATTTTTCTTAGTAGGTGAGCGAGTTATACACGTATTATTTTACCAAATCCTAAAAATCCACGCGTTATACTTGGGTGCGGAATACATTCGTGAAAACACGGTATATATAAATTTGCTAAATTTCGGATTATGTTTTTCATTTATCCAGCATTAACCCAGATAATCAAAATTCTAAGTTTGGGAATTTCAGTTCTTGTCGGGATAAAGTCTGGCCACCCAGTTATAACTAAACAGTAACAACAAGCTCTCAAACACTAACTCGAGAACATATTTTTGTTGCTGTGAGCAACTCACTGTATCCAGGATGCAATAATCTGAGTACTCTGAGTAACATACTCGTATCAAGAGATACCATTTGATATCCGATATTGTAATCGTTTGTTCAATGGCCAATACCCATAAAAACGTCATAAATTACCACCATTTAATTTAATATAATTATCACAGTTGATGAGGAAATAGTGACAATTACTCAATTTCATTGCCATTATTTTTTTTAGATCTAAAAATAGATATATTAGTGAGTTCCTTGTTTTTTTTTCTCTCTTTCAGATAGCAGGAAAATGGCGTGCGTGAATAATTTAATAGGTTTCTATTTTTGATACCCAACAAACGATTGTGTGGGTGTGTGATGTGAAAATAAACTTGAAACTTTTAATAATTCATCACTAGATGGCTCGGTTACGATGGATTTTCAATATGAAAATTGGGAAAACAAGTTTGTGTTCAAGTTTTATGTGATTTTTTTTCTTCTTGTTGTTTATTTTCATAAGTTTCGTGTTGTATTATTGGTTTTTCTACATTTTCTATCTAAATATAGTGAAAAATGCAAATATAATACGACCTACTTTTCGATTTTTCAATTCAAACGGTTAAAAATAGAAAATTGTCTGTAATCATTTTAAAATATTAAAGGAAACAAGTCAGATTTATTGAATTTGTGTCATTTTTCGTTCGGAAAAAATATATTTGTGCTCTTAAACTACATTATTTACTAAAAATAAACAGGAAATTGCTTTTATTTTTTTACTGTTTCTCATTTTTCTTTTTTATTAATAAAAAAATCTTTAAACCAGTTTTAAACAAAGTTACAAATTGTAAAAAAATTTAAAATGGCGGTTTAAATTCAATAAGCCCGCAATAAGCTTTACAGCAAAGCTCACCTTACAATTACTCTCAAAATGTAAGAGTAAGTCTGAAAGAAGAAGGAAAAAATAATCTTCAATCGGTTTCTTTGATTCCGACACTGGTTGACGTCATAAACGACATCAAACAACAAAAAGACCTGTGTGCTTTGGCAATTGGACCATTTCCTAAAAGTTTATATGTGCCACTTGAACGCACATGAACCACGAGGGAAGAGGAAGGTGTTGGGAGGTGTTGCGAATGGAAAAGAAAATGTTTTGAAGAAAGGAGTAGGAAAAGAAATGGGTGTTAGTGGCATTTTTCTAAGAGGTTGAGAATTGATTTTTCAAGGAAAGCAGTGGAATTAATTGTGAGTTGTTCGTTCATTGGTCTCCAGCTGCAATGGATTTTGGGATTTATGTGTGGTGAAAGAATTTGTTTGGAATTTTGATGTTTTAATAAATGTTTATAATTATTGTGTGTATATGGCATAGTTTGGAAAAATGTTGATAAAATCAGAATTTAAGTGAAAATTCAATTCAAAATACAAAATTCAAGAATAAATTCAATTCAAAATTTAATTGCAAAATCAAAATTTAATTGCAAAATACAAAATACAAAATACAGGTAAAAATTCAATTCAAAATACAAAATTCAAGTCAAAATTCAATTCCAAAGTCAAAATTCAATTTCAAATACAAAGTTTAGGTAAAAATTCAATTCCAAAGTCAAAATTCAATTTCAAATACAAAGTTTAGGTAAAAATTCAATTCAAAATTCAATTCCAAAGTCAAAATTTAATTCCAAAGTCAAAATTCAATTCAAAATTCAATTTCAAAGTTAAAATTCAATTCAAAATTCAATTCCAAATACAAAATTCAAGAAAAAAATTCAATTCAAAATACCAATATTCAATTCCATAGTCAAAATTCAATTCAAAATTCAATTCCAAATACAAAATTCAGGTAAAAATTCAATTCAAAATACAGAATTCAAGTCAAAATCAAATTCAAAATTTCAAGCAACAAAAACAAAAAACTAACAAGTCCTTAACATAACCAACATTCCCACACCCAATGTGTTATTACCACCCCGGGTCCTATACTTTATAATATTTATGCAAATTAATTACAATTTTTGAAAATCCAGTTTACATAAACTTCACGAAAACTCATTTCCAACCTCAAGGCCTATCATCACCTCGGGCCCTTCAAAACAATAAATAAATAAAAAAAAATACATTAAATCCAATCTCCCAAACTTCAAACTTTTAATTCTAAAAGTTTGTTCAATTTTTTACTTTTATCTATCTACTTTGATCCAACACCAAATCAAGAAAACTGAATTAGGACCAGAGGCGTAGAAGAAACTAAAACCTTTAATGGTGTTCTTTTTCGTCAGAATCATTAAAAAAAATAAGAAAAAACATTATTAAGAAAACAAGAGTTGCTGGGAAACACGGATGACATTACAACAATTACTATTGTTGTACTCTATGGATTAACCAGGTTGAAAAGCAAATAAATAACAATTTCAACGTAATAAACAGATGCTAAATTGCATCAAAACATTCACTGACAACATAATTATCATTGTCTACGTTTTATATCCACTTGTTATAAACGTCGTTGATTATCTCGCTACTGCGATGTTCGTGTCAACTGTTTATGACGTAGGTCTCGAGAGGTTCACATTCGCTCATCCTTTTATTGATTTTATGACGACACATACCTGATGTCAATATCAAAAAATTCCTAACATTATGTTATGTAATATTTAGTTACAAAACACAAAATAATTATTTTTTTTATACAAATGTTAGCTTTTTCATTTATTTTGGTAGTATCAACTTTTCAAATTCCATCAATGTAGTAGATTTTAAGACTTTTTTTGTGTCTCGAATTTTTCGAATATTTTTGGTTAAGATCGCATTTTATATAAAAAATTGTTTCCATATCTGGAATTTCTCTGCGTCAAATTTTTCTATAACTCCAAGTAAAATTTAGGGTTTTTGAAGACTCAACTTCCTAAACTCGAATTTTTCGAGGAAGTGCCTCATTTTTTAAGCAAGTGTAGCGAATATTTGTGTTCTAAAGAGACACTTATGGACAAAGTGTATTGCGTGTTAACAACTTTAGAGAACTTTGTGAATAGTCAATTTTTTAATGTACAGCAATCAAAAATCAGTGATTATTTAAAGAAATAATGTTTGCTATTCAGAATTTTCTTATTTTTTGTTTATATTATGTACGTTATATATATTTATATGTACATCCATATAGAGTTTGTTGATCTCATGTAGTCATTTATGTATTTCCTGTCAATAAATTCATATCAAAGCGTTATTTTACTCATTTTCTAGTTATTTCTGTAACTCGAATTTTCTATATCTCAAATTTCTTTCGGTCAACTATGGTGATTCGAGTTAGAAAAATTCGACTATTATTATTATTAGATTTAACTATAATATTCAACTTACTTTCAAAATTTATTTACATTGTTTACTGCCACCTGCAGGCAGATGTTTAGCAGCAATCAAAATCATGCTAATATAATTAAAATCTTACTATATTTCCAATTTAAGCATTAATCCACTACTTTTAGTTTACAAACCAAACAACCCTCAAGACCAAGTAGCCCCAGACGCATTACTCGGGTATTGATAGTGAGTTTCAGGGTTGTCTACACTTTCAGACGTGTTTGTAAACCAGTATAGAAATCTTATTATCAACCCCAAAGATATAAGTCATGGGAAAACCCTTCTAATGTATAAAAATAGTGGAAAAACAAGTGATAACTCAACGCACTGCAATCAGAGTCAATGACATCACACAATTTACAAGTCGACCAATTCTCCCCCAAGTAGTAAAATTTATCACTTTTTAAAAAGTTTGGTCTAAAACTTTTTACACCGTATAATAAAAGCTACATTTTATTTCTATTTACAACAAGATTTTTTTCTTTCTTTCTTTCAATTTGCTCATATTTCTCCAACTCCCTGCACCATGTTTCTTCTTTATTATTTCCTTTCTTCTATGAAAAAATAAATAAAAAAATAAATAAAAAGTAAAAATAAAAAAATTTTCCAATCTTTCCTCTCTAACCCAGCCTACTTTTATCTTCCTCGACCAACCTCAAACTCCTTGGTCACCAAAATTTTTTAAAAAAAAATTCATTTTGCTTTTCTCATCGTCTCGTGAGAATCAAGTTGATTCTATTCGTTGGCGTTGGTTTTAACGGTGGGTAACCCCGTTGAGATTTCCTAATGGAATTTTGACATTGATCTCGAAAGATAAAATACTTTTAATACTCAATAAAAAATTGACAATAAAAAATTCTACCTAGGGTTTTACTTTTATTGTATAAGTAAAACTTGCATCTATAAAACGCATTAAATTTGCTATTTTATTTTTTTTTTAATTTTTAAATAAAAACTTTTTAATACAAATTTTTTTTTACTTTAAGCTTATTTCCGACTTATCTCAGGTTATTTCTACCCCATCCGAGTAAAAACCAATTTATATATAGTTGTGTAAACACTAAATCTATTCAGAGCAATAACCCAGACAGACAAGATGGCGACTTGCCATTTAGGTACACTATAAAAAATAAATAAAAACAAAAATCGTAATCAAAACTTGGCACTGTTGTTCTATTACAACATAGAAAAACAAACATTTTTATTAATTTATTTTATTTACAATTTAAATTTCTCAATTTATTTTATTTACAATTTAATTTTTTCAATTTATTTTTATTTCTTTTGCTGTTGTAAATTTTCCACAGTAAAAATTTAAAATTAAAATTAAACAAATGTCCTCCGGTGAAAAATGCAATGTTACAAGATGCATCGTCTGACAAGACAATAAAATCCAATTAGATGTTCGCTTATTGAATGTCACATCGATTGCACCTCGTTATAAACAATGCAACACGTCTAATCAAACCTTTTCCCACCAAAATCAATATTCTTTATAAATTATTCATCCAATAAATCATCACACATCTAACTCGTTTAAAAACAACTCCATCTTTTTATAATTTATACTTCATAATTATTAATTTCAAAATTAAAATAACGATTCGCGCACGCGTAAACAAAATTTCTCGATTATTTTCAGCTCTGATCGGTGACTTTTAACTTGACTTTGGATGTGAACGACTCTTAATCCAGCATCAATGTTGACAACTCCCTAGAGGCCTTAACTCAATATTTAATTTCCTTAGGATTTGCTATTTATAGTTTGCAGCGTAATAAGAAAATTACCATATGAAATATATGGGGAGCCACCATAATGGAGCAGCCAGTTCCCTCAGGTGAATACATCAAAGGAAGATAATTTATGGGGATAAGCGTAATACGAGTATAGTAACTACACGTAGATAAACAACGATAAATGTGGTAATATTTTAGAAAGCTTTTTAATATACTTATTACATTTATACTACTTTTGGTGTTTACTAAAGACTGTTTGCGCAATGGCTTTTTCAAGTTGTAGTTATACATATATATATATTTGTGTATTTACGCTTATATTGATACTATTGTAATTTAATTTTCGACTTGAGCTGTTTTAAGATGGATATTTAATTGTGAACATGTTTAAGCAGCTGAAATATTATTTTTCAAGATTATCTAACATAAATTAAGCAAAAGTAATCAAATTATGCTAATTTTTAATTGAATGATAACAATTGTTTATTGAAAAGAATGTTTACGAGGTTTCATTTATATTGATTAGTATCGATTCCAAATATTGTTTATGAATAAATTTTGATTTAAATAATTTTAAAATTGTTTTTCAGAGATTTTTTTAATTTATTTTTTTTTTTCAGAGATTTCTTAATTTCACTAATTAGAACTATTAAATTTCATATTGAGGAAGATATTAAGGTCCTTTTAGCTAATTTCACCAAAAATAACTCATTTAAAAAAAATTAATCCAACTTTTCAATTCCAATCTTCTTTAAGACCATCAAACTCAATCCATTTTCTCCTTTTAACTGATTAATAAATGTAATCATTCCATTCCAAACCACTTACAATTCAATTTAAAACCTATTTTCTCAAAAACAATAAAAATAACACAGATAAACATACAAAATAAACAAAAAATATCTTATATAAATTATCATCAAACCCGTAGTAAAGAAAAACAAATAAATAGCTAAAAATAATAACAATATAAAAAAATTCCATCTATTTCTACCTCCTGTTGCTCAGCATCAAATAATTAGACAGCGAAGCTTATTACAAAATCAATAAGCCTAACGATAATCCATTGGTTGAGAAACAGAACAGAATCAAATAATTTCCTTTCCATTTGCTTTATTTACAATTAAAATAAACACATTTTCCCCTCGTACCTGAAAAATTACTCAATATCATCACCTTAATTCATTCTAGTTAATTATTTAACACCCTTTAACCCTAACTGCGCACTCGGCGCGCGCAACCAACCGAAATTGTTCGTTTGAAAAAATGTAAAAAATAAACAAAATTAAACAAATCAAATAGATTCGGTTCGAGACAATAAAGCATCCAATTCAATTACTCAGTACAAATAGAAAGGAGGAAAAAATTAGGATACGGTTCATTTGAAACCATTTCTAATTATTTTCAACAAGCATTTCCGCTTCTTTTCTTTGTCTTGTTCTTTGTCATTTTAACGACAGAGGGCGAGGAAGAAATGATGTGAAAAATGGCGCACACTTGCGATTTTTTTTCGTTTTTTCCCATCGGTGAGGGGAAAATTTGCAAACTAAATAGAAAATTACATTTTGATCGACTCGCTCTATGTATATATTCGCAAATGCGGAGAAATAACGAGAAATTTGAAGATCCATTAATAGACTTATTGGACGCCAACGTTCAATTTCGCTTCGGGAATTTGAGATTACGTATTGATTTACAAGTTTAAGGAAATGGAGTAGAAATATATTACATATAAATGTATAAAAAATTAAAAATGTTATAAATATTTATGTGTTTTTAATTTTTTTTTCAAATTTAATGAAAATTGTATGTAAATTGCGTTTTCAAGAGTTAATTCCTGCACTTGTTGATTTAACGGTTTAAAAATTCAATTTTCTTTTACATTTGCACTCTTTTTATGTTTTTAAATAAGGAATAAAAAAAGGAAACAGAAGAAATCTGGTGCACATTGCATGCAATAAATTCAGTTTGACGTTTCCATAGTAACAGCATCAAACTCCCTCAATCTTTGTTACGCTGTCACTATATATATATTAATATAAATCTTTTTATATCACAAATTGCAAACGAATATTACATAAATAGAAATAAATAATATTATAAAAAGACTAAAAAAATATTAAAAATATTAATAATTTTTAAATCTTTAAAAAAAACTGACAAAAATCCAAAATGTATATTTTTCATATAATTTTCATAAGAAGCCATTTTGATTTTAACATTAATTAAAAATCAACGTTAAAAATATAAAAACCAAGAAAATTTAAATATAGCTTCTTCTTTTACATCAATTTCTATTCATAAAAATCCAATAGATAATAAATAAAAAAATAAAAAAGCAATTAATCATTTTCCCACTTTATACTGACTCATTACTACGTCATTTGTGGTTGGCCACTTTGCATGTAGCGCTCGAATGCTTTTCATCACATCCTGATATTCAGTTAAGTGTCGCATGTCACCACTAGGGAGACCTTTAATCCGATTATAAAATACAATTTTACCCTCGAAAAATAAATCTTCTAAACTAATTCTATTTCATTAATATAAATTAAACTTAATTCTTTTCATCTAAATTAAATTTCAAAAATCCCATACCCACAATTTCATTCCATCATTACCACTGCGATATTTTACCATTCCATTTCATTTTAACCATAAACCCTTACACCTAAATCCTTTAATCTCACATCCTTGACAAGAAAGAAAAAAATAATAATAAAAGAAAGGAAAATAATAAATTTAAGATCATAATCCTTAGTTTTGTTGTCATCTTCACCTTTCTTTTCGCGCCATTTTTCTTAGTCAGCACGTGATCCCTTGTTTCCTTCCAATACAGAGAGTGAAGCATTGATTTCCAGATCGATCGATTCCTTTTCCTCCCTACTCTTCAAGAGTCTTTCAGCCATGAAGAAGAGAGAGACACGCCCATTTGGATTTCATCAGAAAAGGTTAGGAGAGTAGGTGAAGCTCGACTTCATTTCCACAAACAAATTAATCAAACACCTATAAAAATAAACTTTACTTTACGCCAAAAGCTATCAATCATAAATGGATACGGAACTTGTTTTAAAGTAAATAGTAACTAACTCGATTTAAGTTTACTTTTTTATTTTTAAAATTACTCAATTATTTATTTTGATTTTTTTTCATTTTATTTTTTTATTATTTGGGAAAGTTGTCAATTGGATTTGCCAAAAAACTAAGAAAAAAATCAATTTCTTCGTTAGATTTTTTTATTTTATGATTATTTTATGATTATTAGCAGCCATTTTTTATTTTATTCTTTTCTTTTTTAATAATACTTTTGACATTTAGTGAATAATTGTAATTTGATAGCTTTTAGAGAATGGTAATTTCCAATTTCTGATTTTATGTGAAATGTTAAACCAGAAATTAAATAAATAATTATATTTTTTAAAATAACAGAAAAAAAATCATCAAATTCTAATTTTTTTTTTAAAAAAAATTATAAAAATATTAAAAAAAACACCCAAAACAAATAAAATTAATTTCCGACAATTAACTATATAAAAATAAAATTCTTAAGTACCCACAACAACCCACATCAACAAAACAATTACAAAACCCTATTAACAATATCCGATTACAAGCACTAACTTCAATCTTTCTTAAACCAATCATTTCCTCAAATAACCCACAAAATCCCAAACAAAAAAATCTCAGAGTCACCGAAATCCAGCATCGACACTAAAAGTAAACACACACATCAAGCCCAAACAAAAGCCCCAACGACCCCAGCACCTGAAGCATGGTCATTGTCCCTTAGGGTCGGGTCTATGTCTATATAAAGGGTCAGTGTTTTTATAATGCGTCTATTCCCTCGATAAGGTCCACATCTAAAAATAACTTCATTGATAAAATAGACGTGTCGTGTCCCCAACTTCACCCATTCGTCACCATCCCACGCCTGCTTCTTACTATCGTTTTATTGATCATGGTCGACATCATTGATATTCAGGTCAGTGGTCTCGAGGGATGGACCCTGGTGTTAAACAGACATGTACTTATGTACACACTTTTCTCGCTCTCCTTCAGCCAACAGCTGCAACTGACCCAAAAACAAGGGTAATGTATATTATTAGGAAATAAAATTGCTACTTTTATTTTTATTTTTATAGGAAATAAATTTATAGACATGTTTTCGAATGTTATACTGGAATAAAGTTCGAAATCAGCGGTTCCCAAACAGGAAAACGCAGTTATAATGGCGGATTACATCACTGCTTTTGATTACATTGATAGCTGCCACCTGTAGGTAGTTTTTGATTATAATCAGTCATCATTGAAATTTTGATTGTTTGGAGTCATCTCTAAATATTCCAGATAATTAAAATTTTATATTTATTCAATTAATTCTTTATCATTAATTTTTTGAGAACTTTCTTCGAGTAAAGTCGTAGAATAACAAATTTTCCATTTCAATTTTTAACCACAGTATTTATATCTATTAAAATTAATTTAATATTTTTTTAAATTTTATTTATATTTACATTTTTAATGCTACATTCAAGACGTAATCTCGTCTTGCTTACAGCCTTCAACATTCTGTGTAAACTATTTTTAATTAAAACAGAAAAAAATATTTCACTTGAAATTTAATTTTTCAAAGTTAATGCCCTTTCTTATTAATTATTTTCAAAACCAGCAATTACAAGTTCCACTCTAATGAAAAAAAAAATAAAAAATAAAAAAAATAAAAAATAAACATCTCAAATCAGGTTTCTTGTCCCTTGTCCCAGCTATGACGCTGCAACTAATAAGAAAGACACTTAGATTCGGCCATTAAAGCAATGCCCTTTCTCTTAATGCAGCTTCAGTGCTTTGTAAGCTTAGTTTACACATTATTTGCTAACCGTACTTGAAATAATCAAATCATATTAAATTCTCTCAAATTAATCCCATTTTATCCATTTATTTCATTTAAAATTAAACTTTAAAACTTTTAATTTAACTTTAATCATCGAGGGAGCGATTTGAACCGTTAAGAAAATATTAACCTCGATTTCTACCTAAAGGATGATAAATAGATATAAACGTCAAAGAGGAAAATGGTTTCAAATTAGATTTATGACTAAACTCGTCGTAAATGATTTAAACACCTTTTAGATCGCTACTTGGAGATTTATAAAGTAAAAGTGTGTTTTTAACGCAGCATTTATCTCACTAAACAAATTATACTCTGTTAAAACCAAAGTTTGATTTTATTCACAAATTCCGATTTTAAAAATTCAACGACTGTTTGCCGCAAAACCGAACATCCAAATTTGACATCTTCATCGATTACTTCGGCTAAAAAATTTATATGTGACTCGCATCTTCACGATTCTATCAGCAACTAAAGTACTTTTCATTTTTTTTCATTTTTTTTTATGTAAAAAAAAATAAAAAAAAAAAAGATTTGAATTTTTTTTAAGAATAAAATTTAAAAATAAATGTGTGCGTTTCATGTTTACGTGTTTAGTCATTTCTGATGTATAATGTATCATGGTATAGCGGAAGTTATATAAATATATACTATATATATCACTTGTGCTTTTAATTCACTTCCCGTTTCAACTAAAACGTGACTTTTCATCTTTCAATTCCTTGTTCGTCTTAGCTGTTTGTAAAGCAAGACACATACACACCTTATCAGGAAATAACGTCACATTTGCTGACACAAACCGGAGTAAACAACTAAAACGAATGTTTGAAACGCAGCTAGTTTGTTAAATAGTTTATAGAAACGAAAAAATGTTCGTTGATTAGTTGACATGATTTATTCCATATCAAACTAATCTAAAATCTAAAATTAGTGTCGAAAGCAAAGAGCACAGAATATTCTCAAATTAATATCTACATAATTAATCAATTAACTTGAGAAGCATCAATTTCGACAATGGCAATGAATAATAATATTTCGCATAAATCACTGTTTAATCTGATTAGGAGTTAAATTTAATAAATTATAAATGAATGATTATTAGAAAAAGGATTTTTTTCGGTCTAAAAACCCCTTAAATCGGGCACAATTCGGGTTATTAAAAAATTGGGGTTTAACAGATAAATCCTATTTTTTTCAGAAAGAATTAAACTGAATATAAAATTGTTTGCCTCAAAAAATGACTTGTTAGTAAGGGTGTGCGATATTTTTCTAAATTTTCTGGTATTTTTCTTTTTTGTAATTTTTCTGAAATTTTTTTAACTATTCTTCTACTTTTTTTTGTATTTTCTAATTATTTTTATACTTATTTGTATTTTTCTAATTATTTTTATACTTATTTGTATTTTTCTAATTATTTTTATACTTATTTGTATTTTTCTAATAAATTTTCTAAACATTTTGATATTTTTTTAATTATTTTTTTCCATAATATCACAAATAATCGCAATATCGCAAAAGTATTGTGATTTTTTGCGATTTATATCGCAGCTTGTGAAAAGAAAGATTTTGCAATATATTGCAAAATTCTGAATACCGCATCGCGATATTTTTAGAAAGATATCGCACAGCCCTACATGTTAGCCCAACAGAAATTGTCCCAAAAATTAATTTCCCAAATAAAATTGCTTAATTATTACATTTATTTTATTTATTTACATTATCTTTGCTCTATAAAAAAGCAAAAACAATGAAAATAACATAATATCTGCTTTTGACATCATTTTTTATTTATTTATTTATTTTTTTTCAATTATCTACGAAAACATAGATACTAGCGCTTTTACCCAACGCTTCATTTCACTTTAATAGCTTCAACAAAATGATTCCTTAAACCCATCCTATCTTGTCTTCCAGCAGATTTATTTTCGATAGAACTGCTTATTCAGTTTTCCTTACAAAAATAAAAAATAAATATTAATAAAAAAAATAAATAAATAAATAACAAAATAATAGGATCTAAGGTTACTCACCTTAATAACATACAAACTATAAATCTTACCACTCCCCAAAAAAGGATAGAGCAGTACATTAATTAGACTCGAGTGAGCGAATGTATTGCAGTCAAGTGATTAAGGCGGTCAATTGTAAGCAGTTAGCAGTGAAGCCAACTATAGGGCGTCGTATGTAATCTAAATTGGAAGCAAGCAAAAGCTACAAACCCCATACACGACCCTGTTATTTCACAATGAACCAGTCTGTTAAACGAATTTTAAAAGCATGTTACAGGTAATTTATATCTCAATTTTCCACAACATCCCTCGGGTCTCAATTAGATATTTCTCACACCTTTAAACTCCTTTTTCTTTAAATTTATATCTCTTTTATGCGATAAGTAAATAAATTTTGAAATATACACTTGAGTTTGTTTTACACAACATCTGTTCTCGTTTCATTTCGAGTACATCATTAGATGTGTAATCCGCCATGTTTGACATGTGATTCAAATGCTTAAATTTCATTAGTCGACTTACGCATCACCTAGAAAACAAATAACCAATCAAATTAAGGCTTCGAATCACGTATATCAAACTTTAGGAAAGTTTTATTTTGTTATAAATCGTAAAAATAGACTAATAATATATTTTTTTAATTTTTTTCTAATTTTTTCACTCAATTACTCGTGAATTTTCTGCATTAGTAGTTTCAAGTTGGCGGTTTATTTGTGTAATTTGTCGTTATTAAAGTTAATAAAGGAAAAGTTTGAACGAAGAAAGAAATAAAAAGAATAATGATAATAATGGAAATGATTATTTGTTTTAGAATAAACTTTTCTTCTAATTTCAATCAAGAAAATTAAAAATATAATTTTTAATATTTAATCTAAATGTTCTAATCTCTTTAAGTTATTTAAATAATTTGTTACCTGTCTGTCAGGGGCAGGAGCTCGTTTGATGAATAAAATATCAATTTGTCTATGGCAAACGGCCCAATGTTTCATTTCGAAGTAATAAGAGAAACATTTCACTTGTTTATGTACAATTTACGCAAAACTAGAACCCATTCAACAAAGAAATAACCTTTAAAACACAAATAAACAAATGAAATTCTGAAGAAAATTAAATAAATAAATAAATAAATAAAATAAAAAAATTAGTTGATATTTTAATTAGGCCTAGTTTAAAAGGGAATTGACCTTAATTTGTTATTTTTATAAAACTGATAAACTTAATGTCAATTTATAAAAATTTTAAAGAACGGATATAATACATATCCATTTCCTTTCTGGTTTCATTTACCAAAATTGATAAATTTCCTTGATTAAAAATTTTTTCAATTTTTTCTTTTTTAATAATTTTTCTCTCAGCAGAAAAACAAATATGTCGACGTCATCTCAATTAAACCAGGCCTCGACTCGACTTGTTTGATTCATGGAATCCAGGGCTTAAATATATTTTTAAAACTCTATCAAAATAAATGAAAAAAATATTAAAAACAATGCAAAATAAACAGAAATATCAATGATAAACAAACAAATTCATTAATTATATGCAATTTATCACAAACTAATTACAATTCATACTCAAATCCTGTCATAAACAGCTCAAATTCCAATTTCCACATAAAATTCACACTTTAACCTTAAAAATGAATTTACACAACGGAAAAAAACACCTTAGAAATACATAACCACATCATCACATCATGCTAACACTCCCTTTCACTGTAACTTACCGTTACAAAATATAAATTCAAAATAAAAAAAAAAATCGAAGCGCCGTAACTAAAAATTAAATTTTTTAAATTCTAAAATTCTTAAACCTAATACGCCATTTAATAAAAAAAAAATAACCAAAAAAATTGGCTAACAGTAATTTACTTTGGCTTATTTTGCACCATTTTAATTATACCCAACGGTTTCTGTCACGTTCAATTATTTTTATCTCTCATCTTAATTTTTTCTTTTCTTCTTCTTTTGGATTCATAAATTTTTTTATGTACGTGCCAGGTAGGAAATATTTTTAGATAAAAGGCAAATGTTGGCAGACAGAGTTTAACATCTTTTTATAGTTGTAACTTATAGAGATTTACTTTTTTTTTCTTGCTTGATATAGCAGCTGTTACCTCGAGAACAAACCAAACGTGAATTTAGCGATAAAGTGAAGGTGAAAATTAATTACATGAAAAAAGAAAATCAAATTAAAAAAAAATAAAAATTTCTATAAAAATATTAAATAAATAAATTAAAATGCAATTCAAACTTGATTACAAACCAGTTTGCATTTTATATATTTTTTTATATATTTATTTATTTATTTAATTAATTATTTTTCCAGAACCATAAAATTAATGCATAAGATTAGGGTTAATTATTGCATTGTATTGTTATGGGTTCACGGTCAGATAAATATATATCGAAACATTTAAACCCAGAGTCAAGGTCTAAACAACTTATAGAATATTTACAATTTTATAAACTCACTTAAATCCTGGTTAAATATCATAAAGATACGCCAAGCAAAGAAAGAAAAATACCGGTTACAAATGACCGGTTGAATAAAGTTCGAAATCATTTTTCATCTTTACATCGTAGCAACAGTTTCTATGGAGATCTTAAACCATCCCATCCGTTCAAACAAATATCAAAGTAAATAAATATTTATTTCATCACTTCAACGATTCATTTTTGTGAATAAAAATAAGTGAGAAATAAAATTTTTTTTTCTGCATTAAAAAAAGACGAGAAAAATTTAAAAATTGGACATTAAATGATGCAGTAATGCGAGAATTTTCGCATCTTTACAGCACTTAATAGTAACTAACTGAAATCAAACTTACGTGTTCCATCAAATCTAGTGGCTATGGTGTCGAGAAAGGTATTCTGCGGGGCCAAAAGCCCTTTCCGGGCAGGCATCGCGGAAGGAATCGCGGCGGTCAAGTTCAACAGTTGGTCTTCTAATGGCGGCGATTTAAACGAATTGGGAAAAATGTCCGCTAGTTAAATCAACACTTGTCATAACTTGATAGTAAATGTGAAACGAAAAGTGAAGTGAAGTGTTTTCACAGGTTCATGGGCACGACGTTTCCCGCGTCGCGCGCCGCCCGCGTGTGTATATATGTTGTCGTTTTGGGTTCCCGTCAGGCGGCAGAAAGGGCAGACGACGCGGTCACGTGATTCGTGTATTTATGATGTCACTCGTTTCTCATGAAATCGGACTCCTGAGGTTTGAATGATGTTGGAATCTACTTCATTGTGTCTGTGGTGGATAAATATAGAATTAGAATGCTGAATCATGTGTTATTCATATTTAAAAAAATTTAAAATATACTTTTCGTTAGTAAAGTGGCTCTTTGCCAACTCTTGCAAACTTATTTATGAATCGCTCAAATCTAATCGTTTTTACCGGTTAAAACTCCGATGTTACTGTTGAAGTATAAATTTTCTTGTTTGCTAGATGTTAAGGTATCATCTGGGTAAGATTCAAGCGTATTTTTGCTAATGACAACTGTAGGAATGAGGATGAAGTTTCAAAATAAAATTGATGCTTTCCCGCCGTCCGCCATTCATTCATGGTGTTGGGCTCTACACGCGTTGATGATGCCATCTAGTAGCAAAACCCGAAAATATTTATTTGCAAATTAATGTCTAATAAACTTTATTGGTTTATTAACTAAAAATTACTATAATTTTAAATAAAATTTTATTCAATGTTAAATTTAGCAAATAATTTTTTAATGAAAAGAATTTTAAAAAATTAATAAATAAATAAAACGATTTTTTTGTGTTTATTAACTTTTAATAATGTGCTATTGTACATGATCTAGCAATATTTTTAGATTGTAGTAATAAAGTAAAGTAAAAATAAATGATAAGATAAAACTTTAATTTCAAATGTATAACTCGATGAAATCTAATATCGAGAGTGCTACTGATAGAACACGAAAAGGGGAAACAACTTTCGTTGTAAGTGGTCAGATGCAAACATGACCGCGCTCGCTCAGTCAGGCGAATTAGAAACAGAAACGATTGCAGTTATTATTATAGATGGTGATGAAGAAGATAGACAGATGTTGGTAATTAAAATACAATTAATGCATATTATTTATTTCTTAAGAAAACATTTTATAAACTTGTAGGTGGCCGATTTACAAGCGGAAATTCAAAAACTACGAAAAACCGTAACCGATCAAGAACAGTTAATAAATGAATTTCTTGAAACACAAGATAACGAAACAGCTTTAAAAGATTTGCAAACTGAGAATGAGATTTTGAAGAAAAACATGGATGAAAAACAAACAGAAAATGACAATTTAAAAGAAAGAGTGGAAAGTTTGCAACAGGTTATCAACGAGCACGAAGCGCTTTTAAATGATTTTTTCGACAGTCAAGCCAAAGATGAAACTTATGTACCTCAAGATCCTTGCGTAATATGTCAGGAAGAGTTTCAAGCTGTTCGAACTTTAAAATGTCATCACAGTTTTCATAGTTTAGTAAGTGTTTTACTGTTTTTAATTAAATGATAATCCTAACAATCAACAAATTTTATTTTAAATTAGTGCATTAGCAAATGGTTGGCTCAAACTGGAAATTGTCCTACATGCAGATCTGATGAAGGAAGTACAAGTTAAAAGCATTTATCAAATACAATGAATTACATCACTCATTATATTCAGTATTTGACATTATAATCAAAATTGATTTTACTATCAGATTGTTTGTTCTAGAAATGCTGTTATAAAATGCAAAGTCACTGTATTCAGTATTTTGGAATTTACTATTCTGACTATATTAAGTTTGTATATTGATACTTTTATGCTTGTTATGTATTGATATTGTATTTTGTCTAATGAAGTCAACGATTATAAACAAACATTCGATTTTATACATGAAATAAATATGACAATTTATAGAAAATGATACAACATAATCTTTATTTTTTTAGTGACCTTCTAAATTGTAATTATTTTATACAAATATATATCATTTCCATTAATAACTTTGATACAATGAATTAGGTAATCGTAACAAAAATCACTTGGGAGGAAAACAATCAATCTTAATAAGCAAATCAGTGAAAATCATAATTAAAATTGATATTTTCAATAGTATCCTCATCCTAAAACACGTTATTTACGTGTCTAAATTTTTCTTTTATTCAGTCTTTAGTAGGACTAACAAATCTGTGATCTTCCAATGGCGGTGGGATTGATGGTAAAGTTCTCGATCCTTGGGTTAAATATCCAGCTACACCTGGTCCTGTACCTGTAACAAAAAAAAATAATTAATAAACAAATTAATTTACAGTTGTTTATCATATGTATACCTTGTTGCAAATATCCTGAAACCTGTGTATTAGTAATAAACAAATCGTGCTTTTGGTCCTTGTACTCACTCCAAACTCTAGATTTTTCTAAAATACCCGAAATCTAAATTTACAAATAAAAATTTAAAAAATTAATACATTATATCAAATTTTATTTTTATTTTTTTATATTTTATATTTTATTTTACCTGTTCACCAAACTGCAAACTTCTACTCATGGCTTTAAGTGATTTAACAATTTGTGCTTTGGTGGCTGCTGGATTTTCAACCACATCCAATCCACCGTCAAGTAAACTTAACAAATAAGGCACCATATCAGTTTTCAATACCTAAAACAAAATAAATAAAAATGTAATCATTATATAATTTATTGTCATTAATCTATTAAATTTTTATACCTGTTGAACTAATTCTTCGTGATCTTTCTGCATCATGGAATTAAGTGTTTCGCATGCGACTCCTATCACATCTTTTCGCGTCTTCATGGCCGTTTTTAAAGGAATCATGCACTCAACTTGTGCCATCGATTGAACACACGCTTCATTGTTTGACAATTGATGAACTATTACGACTGTGGATTTGGAAGCGATTTCTTTTCTCGTAGCCATGGCTTGGAATATCCTTGGAATGTGGCCGAAAGAAGGCACGTTATCAGCCAAGTTTGGCTGAGCTTGTAATAAACACACAACTGCCGTTGTCACCATTTCAAGGGTATCCGACTAATAAAATAAACGATTAAATTAAAACCAATCATAAAAATGAATAAATCTCACGTTTATGTTCTCTTTATGATATAAATCTATACAGGTATCAAGAAGTTCACCAAGAAATTCTTTTGGTTTTCTTAATACCCAACCGGGATTGGCGATGAAGAGTCGTAAATACACTCCACTGACAATCACTTCACCCAGAACATCGGTATACGTCACTGAGAAATCGTCCCTGAGTTGCCAATTTACTGTTGTGTCGTCACGTTGTCTCTTGTAATGGCTGTTAAATAAAAAATGTTATTAATATAATAATTAAAGAAAAACGAATTTATTTAAACTCACTCATCCTTTAGTTTTTTCACAACGTCGCAAACTTTTTCACGGGACTCAGTATTCCATATTAATTCTGGATTCTCATGAACGCCTTCAAACATATGAACGCTAGACTCTGGAGAGTCTCTCATGGCATCCATGAAAATGGCCGGTAGAAATTTGGCAAGAATTAGACGGATTCGTGGACCTGTCAATTTATCTGAGCACATTTTGGCAAATAATTCGGCTGTTTTTTCTCTAACTTGACAATTTGTTGAATTGCAGAATAGGTCCAGGAGATAAACCACAGAGCCTGAAAATTAAAATATTTAATTTATTTAAAAATTTATTCAAAATCAATTAAAATTTTCTTTTTTTTTTACCTTTAGCTAGAGATTCTTTGACTAGTTTTGTGTTAGACATTAAGGATTGAAGAATTTCAATAATAAGAAGTCGGCTCGTAGGAACCGTTTCAATTGCTAATAACAAATATACTATCACAGAAGATGCAGCAATGTCATTTACACATTCATTGTTACTAGTCACTCCAGAAATTACCTAAAATGAAACATTCATTTAAATCTTCATAAAATGTAACGAAAAGAAATTTAAAATTTACTTGTAAAACTAACTGCTGAAGTTTGGCGCACAAATCAAGACGCAGTAGACAGAAAAGCAACTTGAAGTGACCGATGCATTGGATTTCCACACCTGCATGACTTTTAATAACGTTTGCTAGAGCTTCTAACGCCATTTGGACGTTTTCAAGACGCTTTGCATTCATTTTCGTGTCTACATTCACTTCAGATAATGACAGAAGTGAATGCAAATATTGTGCTTGAGATCCCAAATAGTCGAGAAGTTCGATTGTAAAACCTTTAGGATTCTATTAAATAAATTTAATTTAAAAAATAAATAAATAAATAAGTATTTTTTAAAAAAGTTTATACCTCAATAGGAAAGTGCGGTTGCTCGTTATAAATACGCACAAAAATGTCACCTATAACTAACTCCTTGTTAAAAACAGAAAATTGAAACTCAGCTCCAAATTTCGGATCGCATTCACCCTAGAAATAAAAATAAAATAAAATTATTATCACTAAAATTCAGTCAAAATCGAATTTCATAATACCGAACGAACGATGGAAGTTTGCTGCTCTTGTAAAAATTCTATTAATTCTGCTCTTGTGGCATTGTCCCAAATCAAGTACGGATTCTCAGTGTTTGTATTAAGAAGTTTCAGAATATCATCAAGTGAACATCTAGAGAACTGCTTCACAATATATGGCGTTAACATTGCAGTCAAGGAACGTTTTATTTCAATATTTTCAGGTGTTGCTTCCTCTCCACCAAGAAACCCACCCAAACGGGCTACAGCACGAAGACTTAGTTTGGCAAGACGGTTAGCAATTGCCTGTAAAATCATTTACAATCCTCAAATTTCAATTTCGATAGATTTTACAATTCTTTACTTGTTGATTCGATTCTTCACTTTTTTCCACATTTCCTTCATCCAATGTGTAATCGTATTTGAAGAGAAAAATAAGTAAATGCCAAAGTGCTCCAGACTGCAATAAATGCAGTTGCAATATGCTATCTACTGCAAAAGCACTTGCACAAGTTGCGGCAACTATACACAATTTTGGTAGTGCCTTAATAAAAGTAATAAACAAATAAGCAAATTAATTGTAAAAAATAAAAATAATCACTCACTCTGTAGTATAAAACACGACTTAGATCTTTAATAAGAACAGGCATTTCCGTAAATTTCTCTTGGCATGCAGGAAATTGAGCTGCAACACTGCAACATTGGATAACGTTAATGCAAACCATAACAGCGACATCTGTATTTTGAGAACTGTTACTCAAAACCGATACACAGCGAGTAAATGCCTCGTGTAAAGTCTAATTTAAAAAGAGAAAAATTAGATTAAATTAAAATAAACATTATTTTTTATTTATTTTTTATTTATTTCTCACCTCAAGACCTCTTTCTCGTCTTAATTCTTCAGCATTCAAAGCAGAACAGTTAACAGTGTGATACGCTAATTCAGCGGCAGATGCTTGTAAAGGCACTGTCTTCGAAAACAGTTTGTCGTCAAGAGTTTCCAGTTGAATTGTTTTAATTAACATTGGGTAGCCAGCATACTTATATGGATGTAGTTCTGTGATAAAAATAAAATGTGTAAATAAAAGTATAAATGATTTTAGTAAATAATTAATCTTACCATCACGGTATCGACTAAATAGTATACTTTGTGCTTGTAATATCAATACAATATTCTGAGGATCAGGTCCTTCAACAGTTCGACAACTTTTACTGCACAGAAATTCATAGGCCTTGTTAACTTTTTCAAAAATTTCCTGAGAAAGATATTAATAAAGTATTTTAAATGTAAATATAAATATTTAAATCAATCTAAATGAAATTTACTCTTCCGTCAGGATTTTTATCTGGATGGTATTTTTGTGCTAGTTTAAAGTAAGCTTTTCGCACTGCTGCTTCATCTTCAAGATTCTCAAACGTTAATCCTAATGTTTTTAAAGCACCTTCCCTAGACATGGAAGGCGGTTTCTTTTCTACTTCTTTTTTCCAAGCGTCTAAAATATCTTTTAAGAATGCAATCTAAAAAAAAATTATATATTTAACCCAAATTTACAAACAAAGCAATTATAAATCTTTACCGGATCTTTAATCGTCCAATCTGGAAATCTTAAAACATCGCATAAATGACGTAAATAATATATATTGCAAAATAATTCGTCCTCAAGTTGAGGATAACTAATCATTGGAATGGGACAATATTGATACAAGGCCCGAGTGTTACTCTGCAAACGAGGCGAGAAATCTCCGACATGAGAAGCCAATTTCTGAATCATCATCCGCCTGTAAGATAAAACATTATTTTTGTTAATCATTTTGAAATGAATAATATTCAACATTTACCTCATTTCATTATTCCAAATAACTTCAGGTGTGTCAAAGTCACCAAGAAAAATCTCAGCAAATTTTTCAGGACCATAATTTTCTAAATAACACACCATCGCTTCTGGTAAGATTTGACCTAAAATACTTCGAGTCATGATATCAGTTGATTGTGACTGTAAAAAAATATATAATTCAATGAAATATATGACTACGTTAATTATAATTAAGCATTTTCACCTCCTCAGATCGGAATGCTTGTTTTAGATGTGTCAGTTTAAGAAACCGTCCAAGAGGTAATACATTTGATCCATTGTACATCAAAATAAAGAAAAAGACTCCTGTCAGATACACTCGACTAACATCAGGATTGTCCTGCATAATAGTGCACATTAAATTCGTCACTTTCTCCACCAAAACCGGATCAAATGTTAGTAACAACTGGACAACATGTGGCAAACAAACAGCTTCAGATATCAGTCTTTGAGCACGAGGAAGAGGTCGTACTATTGCTCCATAAGCATCTCTGCAAATAAGTTTTTAAAATCTACTGACTGTATTATTTCTTTTTAAATAACAAACCTGCTGGGAAAATATTCACACATTCGAATAAACATGGACAAAATCTTGGATGCTAGTTCGCTTTCATTCATTACACCTGTACCAGTTGCTAGCATACACCATTTTAATTGTGGAATTGTGTGCAGTGGTCTCCAGCCATCCATTCCTTGAGCCCATAGTTGTGTTTTTGCATTAATGCTTTCTTCCTCCCACAGTTCTTTTATCTTTAAATAAACAAAAAGTAATAATCAATAAAAATCATAATAAAAATTGAAAAAAATAAAAAAAAAATAAAGACAAACCTCATGAAAACTAAACGGACCCTTCCTATCTTTGCCAGCGTTGCCATAGTACCATTCTTTTTCACTTCCTCGAATCATGTCTGGAGATGCTTCGATTACATTGCTTTGAGTTGGAACAACAGCTCTTGATGTATGCAAATGAGCTAGAGTTAGAAGATCCGCTAGCACTTTGATTCCATTTGCATCCATTAATTCTTTAACATTTCGCTATATTTTTTTAAATAAAAAATCTAAATAAAACTAAAACAATTAACTAAAAATAAATTTTATTTATACCCGGTTAAGAATTAATTGATTGATAAATAGTAATAAGCGATCTCTCTCCATTCTGTCAGTTCCCTAATATCAACGAAAATTTACTTAAAACAAATTTTTTAAGTAAAAAAAATTAATCACTAACCCTTTCAAGCATTCCTACAATGTATTTGGTATCGTTAAATGCTCCTATATCCTCATAATGTCTTCCGTATACAATAGCCATGGCTTGTAAACACATACATCGCATATGTGATTTGGTTGTTAACAAATAACGATGATACAAGTCGTTGAAAAATTCAAATCTAAAAGAAATTGTGAATTAGCAGTAAAATGTGTATTAAATTTGTAATGCAAACTTACGATCGTTTAATATAAGAATTTTCATCTCCACTTTCGTTGTCTTCCAACAAAAGTCGTAAATAATAATCCCCAATTTTAATTTCGTCATTCAAGCTGTTGTATAGGACTTCAAATTCTTGATGGTTCCAGGAAATTACGTGAGTGCTACCAAGTTCTTTATCAATATTAAAACCACGAATTTCATTTTCTAAACCTTCTCGTAATTCTTCTCGAGTCTAGACATGATAAAAACAAAATTACTATTTATTTAAATCAAACATCAAATGATTTTACTTTATAATTCCAAATTAAATTTGGTTTTGCATGATCTATACCAAATTTGTAATAAAATAAAGCCCAGTTTGCATCACTTTTGATTCTTTCACGTCTTCTACGAAGAACTATTGGTCGTTCTCGTAATTTGTCCTAAATAAAAAGCAAAAATTTTAAACTCAAAATAAAAATAAATAAACAATTTATTTTACATCTTTCTTTTCAGTTCCCATTTTAGATTTCCAATGCTGTAATGCATGTTCAACATGCTTTTCAATTAACTTCCAATGTGGATTTCTCTGCTTGTTGCTTGGATGATTCTGTGCTAATTTTAAGTTATCCCTAATGTGCATCCGATCAATTTCTTTCTCAGGAACTTTCTCATCAGAATCAAGATAGACAAGCAATCCAGAAGGCTATTCACCACATCAAAATAAAATTATTATTTATTTACATAATTTAGCACAACAAATATTACCATAATTCTTGCTAACAAATTCATCGCTGTAGGATGCCCTGTGACCCATAAACCAACAAGATGTCTACTAAGTTGTCTTTAAAAAAAAATATACAGTAATAATTATTAAATTCTTACTCCAAATTACTTGTAAAATTAAAATTATCACCTATTTGTCAATAATCGGCCGTCAGAACTTTGTGTGAACATGGCAGTAAGCAAATGCCTAGGTAAAGCTCCTTCAGCTAGGGCTAGATCTTGCATTTTGGATGCTATTTCAGCGTCACCTTCCTTTAAAGAAAATATTTTTTTCTTATAATGAAAATAAATAAGTATTAAATAACTAACCTCAATTAAAGCTTTCATAACTAAACCAACTCCTTTCACTATAGCTAAAGACGGATGTTGGAATAGTTTATACAATATCCGCCCATGACCTGCAACCATTTCTAATAACTGGTCAAAATGACCACCATCTGTAGTTTCACTAAAGGGTGCACACAAAGCAAATGTAAGAAAATCCAACATGGCAGATATCACAAGAGCACCAGTTCCACGACTCTGCATAGTAAAATAATATACATTACAAGATGTAATGTTTTTCTATCACATCACTGTGATGTATTTATATTTACCACATGTTGAACGAACATCTCCAATAAAACTTCTAAAAACTTTTTAGATGATAATAATGACGATTTGTTCAATTGCTCTTGTCGTAAATCATAACTATCGTGCATTGGCTGTAATAATAAAAATATGCAATTGTAAAGAAATCTACCCTAAATAAAATAAAAAATAAAAATACTCACTTGCATAAGAGCGCAAATCATATCAATTGCTGCATAAGTAACTCCATCATCATATCTTTTTAATGAGCGCACTACCTTGAGGCCAATTTTTTCACGAATTCTAAATGTAATTAATTAATATTGATTATTAATATATAAAAAACCAATGTTAAATATTTAAGCTAACTTTGGAATTTGTGTAAATGCTGCAAAGCCAGCTTTTGATGCGAAAAGTCTTCGCAGAGCTTGAAATTGCAACTCCAATTCGGCTGAAGAAATTGCTGCCTGATCCCCTTCTTTTTCTAGCAAAGCAACAAGTGCAGCATTGATTGGCCGTTCCTTGTTTTCGGCAAACAAACCCTTAAATAAAATGCGAAAGAAAGACGCAAAATGCTATAATAATAATATTATGAAAGAGTAGTCACAAAACTCACGTCCTGCGTTACTGCATGCAAAAGTCCACTATAAGACACATTGGCGTTAAATTTTGAAACGGCTTGAGCAAACGTCCAATTAGCTTAATATAAATATTAAAAATAATAAATTACTTTAAAAAAATAAATAAATAAATAAAATAAATAAATAAATATAAAATACCAGGTAGTTCCTTAAAAAATCCTAAATGTGATCCTTCTACAGCTTCTTCTACCGGAACTGTAAAAGGACCCAAACGCTCACCACGATTAGTCGGCGTCATCTTCACATGAATGTCGCGATTCCCCGAAGCTCGGACACCATCCATTAAAGACGCGAGAAGAGAATCCCTTTAAAAAAGATATTAAACTCTTTTTAATTTATATTTTTAAATTATTTAAATTATTTAAATTATTTAAATAAATTACAAACCTATCAGTTGAAGTGTATACCCTAATTTGACCTTTAACATATTCAATTGTAAACATTTGTGGATTTTCTTGATTTCTTATCAGTGCAAATATCTAAAAAAAATTAAAAATGTATATTAAATGAATTGAATTTAAAGTTAACAACGTTTAATTACGTCCGAAAGTGGTTTCAAGGTAGTTATAGTGTAACTTGATGGATCCCTTTCGATTAAACATGTTTCAGAAATTGCTAGAATTCTCTTAATCGCATCCTACAAATAAAATTAATGTTTGGTTTTTAAAGATATCTATCAAGTGAGCTTTACAGTACTTACTGAATGTCTATGAGAAAGTTTTTGAACTACAAATTCACTTATCGATGTCACAGCATCATCATCACTAAAAAATATTCCTTACTTTTAGAAAAAACTTACAAAAGTACCTCAATAAAAATAAATTTTACCTATATCTTCCAAATTTATTTTCTAAAAAGTGATCGACTTTGATGCCTTCTTTTCTAATTCGTAAACTCACTCCTACGTAATTCATTGCATTTTCTACTACTCTTTTCATAATTTCATCACGCCTGTCTGTTTGGAAAAAATGCTAAAAATAATAAAATTCAAAATTAACTTCATTTTAATTTCAAAATAAATCTTTCATTTATTTTAACTGAATTACCAAACGTCCGAAACCACCTATTTTCACAACAAATCCTCCTGGACAATCAGTAACCTATTTTTATTAGCAAAAATATAAATAAATAAATAAATAAATAAAAGAAAATTATAACCTACAAATAAAATTTATTATCATTGTTATTAAAAATTGGCAATTGTTATCACAATTGTGATCAAATTAGTTGTCAAGTATTGATAATAACACAAATCATATTAAAAATTACATTTATTTTTTTGTACCTGACAAAGGCAGTCAATATCTTTATAATCATATGCTGCCAACAAATTATTAGATACTGGATCATGTTGATTAAGCGAACACTCCCCAACTTGAAGAACTATTGGAACTCTTTGCTCTGACCATTGATATTTGTACGCATTACACCGCTGAAAATACACGTTTAAGTACCCTAAGAGCAATCAATATTTAATCCTTTATTACAACTTACAACAGTTTCAGCTACAGGTTCTGCAAATTGATTCCGAAATTTCTGAAAATAGCAAGATAGAAATAAAATTTTAAAATGTGCAAATAATTATGCTAAAAAGTGTTAAAATTTACTAAAGCTTGCGTGAGAATTTCCGCTCTATGCTCCGATGAAAATCTCATAGTATCCGTTTTCTTGGGTCCTTTTCTCATCGTTATACAAAATTCATTTAAAGTTGGTGACTTTAAATTTGGTGTGATGCTAATAAACTCATTATAAGCCCACTTAAAAAAGACAAAATTAAATTAAAATTAAAACAAATAAAATAAAACTTGTCTAATTTATTTTAATAAAAATACTTGATTTGTCACATCCATTGATGGATTATACGTAGTAATTCCTAACGTTCCTATTGAAAATATCCGTTTATACCTATAAGAATGTGTTTTTTTAAAAAATATTGTAACAAGTCGAAAGAAAAATTCAAAGTTTGTTGACATTTTGTCCAGTAACTCACTTTCCCTTCCACGAATGTTTTGTTACAAAGTAACAAGCTACATCTTTGTTGTCAGCGAGCATTTTGACGTCTTTAGTAATAGCAATAAAAAAATATTAATGAAGTATCAAATTGCAGATTTTGATATCAATTTAATTTTTTATGATTTAAACAACCAGAATTGCTTTAAGTCAGTAATCAAAGTTTTCATTTTCGATCTTACTTTCAATGTCTGTTTCGCCGCGAACACGTCAAACTATTGTTTCTTTCTTTCGAAACGCATTCATCGAGCACTACTCTTTACTATCTAGTTTCTCGGCAGACATGACAGTGGGTGGACGGTGGAAATAAATTGAAACCGATTGAAACCCAAAGGTTGATGGTTGAAACCGTTTCTTCTAAACTTTGCCAGCTGGTGACAAAACATCACACTAATATTAAAGTATTTAAAAAGGTAAATTCGAGCAAACAGAACGAAATAAAATAAAAATTAAAAAATTCAATATTTTATTTTGTGTCAATTAATAACTAGTTTACATTTTAAACTATTAATATTGAATGTTTGTTAAAAGGTAGATTCCTTCCTGTTTTGTATGGCGCCTATACTATTTGGCTGCCCATAGAACTCCTTCGTTGTTTCGTGAAACCAGCACATGACTGCACGAAAGAAAGTGTGCCCCTAAAATAAGAAAAATTTAATTAACTAGCTATTTTTTAATCATTTTGAGTTGCCAGTTAGACGCAATTAACTTGATTTTATGCATTAAGGGGGTTAAGTGTGGTAAGTTAGTGAAATTTATTCGTTAAAAGTGTAGAAAACAACCTCGTAGTCATTTCGCCCATCGAAGCCCTATGTGAGTGACGTCATTGTCGAGCTGAAGGTAAAACTTGAAATAGCGAAATTGATCCTTTTTTTTGTTCTCAATATTTTTTTTTTATTTTTTTTTTATTTTTTAGACAATGAATCCATCCGAATTTACAAATATACGAGATTTAAAACCCTGCATGAAAAATCTGAGTATGGTATTTATAATACTTGAAATGGGTAATTAAAAAAGTTTGAAATTATAAAATAAGTTTTTAAATGTTTCTATGTTTTTACAATAGGGCGCCCTAACGTGACTAAAAAAGGTCATGAAGTGAGGTCATGTAAAGTTGCGGACAAAACAGGATCTATTAATATTTCATTATGGGACGAAGTTGGTCAATTATTACAGGCTGGAGATATTTGTCGCTTACATAAAGGGTAATTGTGTTTTTAAAAAGAAATTAAATTAAATTAATAATAATTTGTTAATATTACTTTGATTAACTTTTAGTTACGCCTCATTGTGGAAAGGTTGTTTAACTTTATATACTGGTGAAAAGGGAGAAGTTCAGAAAATAGGAGAGTAAGTTGATAAAAATTTGTTATGTTTTAAACTTTGTGTTTTTCAGTTCAGTTAAGAATTGACATCTAAAACTGGAAAGAGAAAAAACAGAAGATTTTTGATCAGTTTTCCTACTTTGAGCCAAGTAGGAAATTAAACTTAAAAGATTATTTTTATTTTTATTTTCTTTTCAGATTTTGTATGGTTTTCAGTGAAATTCCGAACATGAGTGAACCTCATCCTGAATATCTGCAACAACAACAACAGCAACCACAACAGAAAGTGATTAATTAAAATAAATTTTTTTAAAAATTAAATAATAAAATTGATAACTTATATTTTATTAGACTGATTCACGATCATCTTCACCAACAAATCAAGGCCAGGGTCCATCTACTTCCCAAAGTCTTCCATCATTAATGTCATTAAGCACAGCCAACTCACAAAGTAAAGTTGTTGAGAATCGTTTAAATACAAACTTGAGAGGTTCAAAATTTCCAGGTGGAAATGGACAAAGTGGTAATAACACAAGTTTTCAAAATAACCGAAACAATCGTCCACTTATGGCACGTGATAATAACTCTCAACCGCGATTCGGGAACAACTCTAATCATGTAAATAATGGTAATAATGGAAACAACAACGGAAATAACAATGGAAATAACGGACGTCGACGTAGATAAAGAATCTGAAAAAGAGTTTATTTAATTTAATTTAAAAGCATTAATTAACTTGATGTAGGTATTTTTTTTGTACTAAACTATTCATACAATTGAAGTAACGAATGAAATTTTAGATAATGTGAATAATTTTTGTGATTAAAAAAAAGTTAAACTTTATAAACTCGAATTTTTATTTTCTTATTTTATACAAATTTAAATTTCCCGCTTATTCTGTCAACCTATTGAATTTCAAAAACGGATTGACGTCCATTTTGACGGAAGTGACGTTTAATCTGTACACATCAACAAATATCATCGTACACGTCCTACTAATTTCATTCATACGCTGTAAAATTAGAAAAAAAAAAGATTATTTCTAATGAATTCTTCAAATCAAAAAATGCTTAAAGCGGTTATCCTCATTGGAGGACCACAAAAAGGTAAACATTTCTTACAATTACATAAACGGAGTGAATTTATTATTATAATCGTACAACTTGGTTAATTGTTATAGGAACACGATTCAGACCCCTATCTTTAGATGTTCCAAAGCCCCTTTTTTCTGTAGCTGGTTTTGCGACAGTTAATCATCTTATTGAAGCACTGATTAAAGTAGAAAATGTGAAAGAAATATTTATGATTGGATACTATCAAATGAATGATGCATTAGCATCGTTTATTTCATCAGCTGTTCAGGAATATAAAATAAGTATCAGGTAGGGCAAATTATTTGATAAAATGAATAAAAATAACAGTTTTACGTACACGAACAAATGTAATAAATTATATTGTGTGTTTAAACCAGATACCTTCAAGAGTACACAGCTCTTGGCACTGCAGGTGGCATTTATCACTTTCGAGATCAAATCAAAAGTGGCAATCCTGATGCTGTTTTCTTATTAAATGGTGATGTATGTGGTGATTTTCCATTGACTGAAATGTTGGATTTCCATTTAGAGAAAGGGAATAAAAGTTTAATCACAGTTCTTGGAACGGAGGTGAGTAAGCGATGTTTTTGATTTTTATCTATTGATTAATCATTTTTTTTGTTTAGGCCACACGTCAACAGTCACTAAATTACGGTTGTATCATTGAAAACAAAGAAACTCATGAAGTATAAATTTAGATTTTGATTAATTGAAATAAAGTAATGATTTATTTAATTTTATGTGTTTTTTTAGATTCTACATTATGTAGAAAAACCGTCAACGTTTGTTAGCACTTTAATAAATTGCGGTGTCTATATTTGTTCACTTGATATTTTTCCTCATATTGCCACTGTGTTCAAACAAAATCTGGAGAATTATTAGTATAATAATTTTAACTAACATGTTTTATATTTTTATTTATTTATATTTATATTTGGCATTTCAGTTATACAAATGATTCTTCACCAGCAAAGGAATCTATGAGACTAGAACAGGATATTGTAAAGCCATTAGCTGGAACTGGTCAAATACATGTATATCAAACGAGTCGTTGGTGGAGTCAGATAAAAACAGCTGGGTAATTTGTATTTAAAAATATTTAAAAGGTATTTTAATTTAATTATTTATTTAATTTAATTAATTAGATCTGCTATTTATGCAAATCGACATTACCTTGATTTGTATCACCGAAATTATCCGCAAAGACTTGCCAAAAATCGACCTGGTTGTCCACATATAATTGGTGATGTTTATCTTCATCCATCTGCCGTTGTTCATCCAACTGCAACAGTAATTAATGTTTATGTATTTGTTAATTGATTAAATGTGTGATGTCTATTTGTTTTCTTAATTTAATTTGTACTGTATGTTGCAAATTTTATAAGTTCAAATTACTTAGAACGAAGTTTTATTTCATTTTTATCAAGTTTACATTAGTTTATTTTCTTGTTATTTTTAGTTGGGCCCGAATGTGAGCATTGGCAAAAGTGTTCAAATTGGACCTGGAGTTCGGATTAGAGAATCCATAATCCTAGGGAAAGCAGTAATTAATGTAAATTAAAAGGAAATTTATTTAATTTTTTAAAATAAAAATTAAATTTTTTTTCTTCCTATTAAAAAAAATAATAAAAACAGGACCATAGTTGTATCCTATACAGTATAGTTGGTTGGAACAGTGTTGTTGGTGCTTGGTCCCGAGTTGAAGGAACCCCATGCGACCCAAATCCAAACAAACCATTTGCGAAGATGGAAAATGTTCCTCTTTTTAACAGCGATGGACGACTTAATCCTTCAATCACAATATTGGGTTGCAATGTTCAAGTTCCACAAGAAGTGATCGTTCTTAATTCTATAGTACTGCCTCACAAAGAATTAAATCAAAGCTATAAAAATGAAATAATTTTATAAATTTGTTAAATATAATAACATTGTGTATTAAATTTTTCATAACAATTTTTCCAATCATCATTGAAATAAAAATTGGAAAAATCCTTGCTTAAAAATTGTGATTTTTATTTACAAATTGTCAACGAACTGGGAATAAATACAATGGCTTTTTGGTATTTTTTTTTCTTTTTGGTTGAGGAATCACAGATTTGGTTAAAAAGCAATAAGGAAGAAAAAATATTTTCGACTAGTTTTTGATCAATTTCTTAAAACTGAAATCTCTAATTAATTAATAAGAAATTAATATTTTTTAATAGTTAAAAGTGGAAATTCTCGCATGGTAAACTACACCTACAATTTATGTTTTTAAAAGTAGACAAGTCAAATAAAAAGAGCACAAATCACAAAACAAAAAACTTTCAACAAATAAACTGCTTTTTTAATTCTAAAATATACCGAATCAAACTCAGCAACGGACGTATTCTAACCAGACAATATTTCTTTATAGACCAAAGATCCATTCACAAAATCTTTTTATATCTTTTCAATTTTTTTTCTCCTTTTTAGCCATTTTTCATTTCATTTTAAACTAAAATTAAAACTACAATCCATACCTTTAAATTGACTAGAATTCATTCATAAAAAGCATATCAAACAATTTTTTTTTATAATTCTTTCATTAAATATATTCGATGGCGTTAGAAAAATACACGCCAAAAAATAGATTCGTAAACATAAAAAAAAATCAAATAAAAATGACGGAAATAAAGAAGAAAAAATTGCCATCGTCTACAAATCGATTAAACCAAACATTTTAAAGCGTCATCCAATAACTTTTCCCTTAACTAGTAACCAATTGCCGAGTTTATAATTTCTAATTTTAAAAAATTCGACTTTTTTTGGTTTACATTTATGCCCTCATTTATTTACACTGTTTTATACCCCTAAATTACTTAAAAAATACCCTTTTATTAAGCTTGAAAGAAGCAGCTTGTAAGTGTAATTATAATTGTACCTTATTTCATTAATTCAATTCAACTGAATTAAACCACATATTTCTCATTATTTATGTAATTATTTTCTAGTATTTTTTTTTAAAAACATAATTAAATCAGATAATTAATAGACAAATAGAAAGAAACATTTGGGCAATCTGATGCAACATCATCAGCATATTTTTTCCAAATTTCACAAACGGACATAATTTTAAACTTTCACATAACCCTTTGCAGCAAATGTACACAAATGTAGAAAAAGTTGAAACAATATTAAATATCTTTAAATAAAGAAAATTTAAAATTTCAATTTCAATATAAATAAATAAAAGCGAAATAAAATGAAGAATCTGTTTTTTTTTTTAAAAATAATTAATATAATTATAATTATAATAATAATATAATTCAGTATTAATAATAATAATAATAAATAATATTTTGCACACTGTGCATACTTTGAAATAACAAGAACAAGAGACAATATCAGACATCAACTTTTTTTTCGTTTTTTCTTTTTTGCAATATTACAATAATAAAAATTTCAAACTTGCATTTTTTAATATTTCAGTAAATTGTTAGGGAGATAAGGTTTTAAATCATGCCACATCTAAAAGCGGATAAAAATGCTTAAATATCTGCTGAAAAAACCTTCTATTTTGTATATTAACATCACTGCCATAAGTAATTCTCAAAATTAAATTTCAAAAATTAATTAATTAATTTAATAAAAAACAAATTAAAAAATTAAGTTCAATCAACATCTATACCCTACATTTCAATGCAAAAAAGTTTTCATTATATTTTTGTATTTTTTTTATTTTATCATCGTTTTTTAAATTTAAAATTCAACCATTTTTAAAATTCTGTTTGAAATTTCTTTGAGCATACATATAAGAGCAATTTTTTTTCCTTTTTAAATGGGAGGGGTTTAATATTTTCAGAAATAATTTTTCTAAAACACTACTCAGCACAGAATTCGTTAAGATTTGATTAGAAATACAAAGTTTTAAAGGCAATAGTCTCATAATGACATTTTTTTCACATTCCAAACGAACACAATGTTGTTGTTTATTTTATTTATTTATTTATTTATTTATTTTTCTTTTATTATCATCCGAAAGATAATAATAATAATAAACCTTCATTTTTATGGAGGATATTTGAGACAGAGTTCATAATGAATTAAAACCACTCTGTATATTAGAATAATGATCTTAATTAAGTATCGTTATTTCGAGGTAAATAACTGCATTGTAAAATTTGTAGAACGATTCATTTCCGATCCACAAACAACGTCACATATTTGACGGTAAAGCTACATTCCCAACACACACCATTTAACAACAAAACCAAAAAATAAATTAAATACAATATTTAAATTTCAAAACAAAATTCCATAAACACTTTCATACTCAAACCATCGTTTTAGAAGAAAAAAAAATTGTATTTTTTTTTAAAATAAAATAAATATAAATAAACAAATAAATAAAAACAAAAATAAAAATGAATTAATAACAATAATCCATACCATGAAGCAAAAAGGTACCATCAAGTACCATACCACACCTGGAGCATCCCACACAAGGTTGGGATTCAAAGGAATAAGGGGAGGAAATGGCAAGAGAATACAATTTTCATCTCCCCTTTGAAAACTCCAACAATCTCGAAAAAGACTCGACCAATTAGAAAATTTGCAATAAAAAAACCACTTTTTTATATCACGTTTACAGCCCTTTGTGGATGTTTGCCACTCCTATGTGGTGAATGGTATTCCCTATCATGAGGGTCCACTGGATACCGATCCACCATTTCCCTGTCGCGCCCCGGATGTTGTCCCGTTGGCGGGGACATAACGTGAGCTCTCCGTTGGTAAGGATCTCTAGGATCTCGAGGCTCTTTTTCGCGGTACAGCATTCCATCACGGGGTTCGTATTCAGGGTCCAAGTACCGCTGATCATATTGAGGATAATATTGATGTTCGGCGTAGGGGTCTCCCATCATACCATGGTGTGCCATTTCAGGATCAGGCGAGTGATCGCGGTGTTGTTGTCGCCGTGGATCCGGTGAGTGATCGCGATAGTGTCGCGGATCGGACGCATGTTCTCGATAATGCCGAGGATCGGGTGAATGATCCCGGTGTTGTTGTTGGTGATATCGAGGATCAGGAGATAAATCCCGCTGATGTCGTGGATCCGGCGACGGTTCACGCAAGTGACGTGGATCCGGCGAGTGGTCACGTAAGTGACGTGGGTCAGGCGAATGATCGCGTAAATGACGCAGATCGGGTGAATGATCGCGGTGATGACGGGAACGCCGTTCTGAGTGTGAGCGCCGATGATGGTAGCCAGGTGGTGTCGATTGTGCTCGAAGTAAACCACTGCTGGCTGGTTGGTCGACACGGGGTGACGCATGCGGCGAAGGGATGGGCCGCTGAATCGCCGGAGGAGGCGTTCGTTGCGGCGGATGAGTTGCCCGCCAATAAGCTTCCAAGTATTCTGCCAGGTGATCGCAGGCGTCTTCTAACTGGTTTTCATCCAGAATCACATCAAACATCTCCTACAAAATTTATTTATACTAATTAATATATGCGAGTAATCATGCACGAAAATACAATGATTTATTTTATTTTAATTACTGGAGGACATTGAAGTAGTTTTTCAGCCGCCACCATCTGAACACTTAAGTTGCGCGCTTGCGACTTGCCACGGGATTTAATTAACCTCTGTAAAACCTAATCAAATAACAAATGAAAATGTATATTAACACATAAAACTTTAATAAATAAGTGTATAAATAAATTATTACTTTGGAAGAGGCAATTTTTAGGTAGACGGAAATTGGGGCGAGTGAAGTTTTGGCCAATTGGGACGGGTGATTAATAGTGTCACAATCTAGAACCACCAATTGTAACGTCCTCGCGAGCTCAAAGATGCGCTCGATTTCCGATTGCACCTCAGCTGAAAATAAAAACAGCCAACATTTAATTACACAATTTTTTATCTGTTTATTTTTCTTTTAATAAATTAAATATTAATTAAATACCTAAACATGAGCTTCGCGTGTTGGATCGTTCCATGATGGCTCTTTTGGTAGGGTTATTGAGTAAAGAGCGTTTGGCAAGTGAAATATCGGCAGTCACACGCGTGATGATGATCCGGCCCTCGAAGCGATGCTTGAGGAAATCGAAGAGCGCCTTTTGCATCATGTCCGTCACCTCGTAGCCCTTGAGGGAGGGTCCCAGAAGGACGACGGGTCTCATGGAAGGCACAACGTCATAAGGAGGGATGTTCTCGGTCTAGTAAATAAATTTAAAAAATTTAATATATAAAAATTAAATTAAATTACAATTAAAATTATAAACCTTTTTAAAGAATGGTTTGCGCTTTTCCTTAGTTGGTGGCGTGGTGATGCTTTTAACTTTCGCATTTCCCAGACTGTCGCTGTCTTCGTTTTCAACAACACCAGTCTCAATTTCAGCACCCGTCGTCTCTCCTGGTGTAGGTGGAGTCGACCCTCGTGAAGCTGTTTTATTTCCAGTATCATACGAAATGGCGCCCAAATTGGACGATGACAGCCGGTTCCTACTGCAGAATATCAAAAACAGAAGAAAAAAAATCGTTAAAGTCTTTTCAATAAACAATTCCATGTACCAATGATTACCTATGATGTAATTTACTATTGGCACCGGCTTGCTGCTGCTGCAATCTTAGATTTTCCAACTTTACTGGGCTTGGAATAAATCCTACATCACATCCTTCTTTGACCAAGCGACCGATCCACCAGTCATTATTATATTTCTAAAAAAAAATTAGAAAAATTTTAAAAAATAAATAAAAAGTTACATTTTATTGCAACAAAACAACATCGTACCTCTTTAATGTGCAGAAAATCTTTAAGGTCAAAGGAAATGGCAGACCCATGTACTGGGGAATCATCGTCCAAGGTGCCATCATATGATACATTCGTCCGTACAGCAAACGCCACCGGTTTCGACTAATTAATATTATAAAATAAAATAGAAATAAATGAGTTAATGAAGGAAAAAAATATGAATTTCTAATGACAAAAGAAATTCATTGAATTGGCATTAAAGAATAGCGTATGAATGCGCTAAGTATGTTGGCCTCAATCCAAATTTATTCGAGCAAGACAATAAACGTAGTGAAATTAATTATGACAGTTAATCGTTACATTTATAGATCTGCATTCTCAATCTGCATAGACTAATTGAATCAAAACAAACCATATGAAAAATATTTAGAGACATTCAATCAATTTTATTATCGAAAACCGGAAATTTTCAGTTTAAACAAATCCATACATTGTAATATCCGTCAAGTTTTCTGTTGAGAAATATTTGACTAAACCAAAATATCTTATCTTGAGCAAAATGTAAACATTTCTAATAATATTTACCAATATTTCTTCCTTCTTTTGTTAAAAAAAAAAAAGAAAATCTTTAATTGTTTTGGTCGTGAAACTGATGAAAGCTCTCAAACTTTAATGGTTACTTTAATCAGATTAACCATATTAACAGAATGCCACTAAGAGTAAATAATAGTTGATAAATCAATTCAAATTCACTTATGTAAGATTATATTTCATATAATCTCAAACGATCATTAATCTTTAAATACCTCTAATGTACTTTTCATTAAATAAAATAAAAATATTATCGATTTTATTTTCCAAATAATTTAATCAACTATGGTTCCGTATTTTCATCTTTAAGTCCGTTAATACTATCCGTGTTGCATAACTGCTTAGATAAATCTGATTATTTCGATCTAAATTTGTACAAGAATACGAATCCAAGTATCAAATTTCTGCGATTAAATCTGTCCTAGAAAATAATCCAGGAAAATTATACGATAAAAAGTTTCAGTTATTTTTATACAAATGATGTTTATAAACGATTCGGCTTTGTTGATCGGAAACGGAAAATAAACAATAAGCTCGCAGATACTCAACGGGAATATGGCGGCCATAATACCGCATTTGCAATAAACATCATGGCGTTTAATCGTAATAATCAGATTAATCCACACGAATGAAATTGTTTCATGTTTGCAATATGGCGTTGAATTAATGAAAATGTTAAAATATGAGTGTTTTGATTTGGAAATCAAACATAAACTGACCCTAGCCTTTTCTAATTGTGCCAGGGCTTGTCTTTCGGTTTCTCTTCGTAAAGCTTCTCGTTCTTCATCTAACGACAAATCTGATGATGGCTGACTATAATTGGAGTCTGCAGAACCCTGTAAAAATAAACAAACAAAATATTAATATATATTTAAAAAAGATAATAAAAATAGAGAAAATAAAAATACGAAACACAAATATTTTTTTTCTTTCTTGTCAAAATAAATAAATACAAAATATAAAAACATAAAAAATAAAATGTATTCCTAGTGCAACCAAAACGTTGAAAGATTTCAATCCAATATTTCTTTTCCCTCCTTTTTCGAAAAAAAGTGCAGTGCTGACATTTTTTTTTCTTAAAGCAAAAAAAACATACTTACATATTTTTTATTTTACCATTTTTATATTTGAATGGATTGCATGCATCAAATATAAAAAAAAATAGAATTAAGAAATAAAAAATTAAATTAAATTTAAATTTCTACCACTAGGAAAATTTAATTTCGACCAAATGATTATTTATTTACTAAATGAAATAAAAATAAATAAACAACTTATTCAATAACTTATTAAAAATTCAAACTCAAAATAAAATAACAAAATAAATTTCATTTTAATCAATTACAAATGTCAGAGGTGAACAGAAAAACAAACTCAAAAAAAATTAAATTACTGCTTGTAATAAGATAATAAAAACGAAAACAAAAACAAAATGGCTTCCTGCTCAAGGGAAACACATAATTGAAAGCGGTTTTTTTTAATCGGGGTTTACGGTAATGGGCTTACCAACGGTGTGTACTTGGACATAACCAAGTACGTAGAGAGGACGAGCCGACCGACACTAGAGGGCGGCATGCGATGACAAAAGAACGTCATAATAACACAATATTTACATTCATTTTATCAAATTGGGTCACAGCAAATTTTCATAGGAGGGGGCCCCTCAATTAACTTGCTAACAAATTAAACGATTGTAATTACTCAAACAGGGTGGTGCAGCTGCTGTTTAAGCCGTTTGCTTAATACAAATTCCGTCTAAGTACCTTAGATTAATTATGTAACGTAATGAAATAATTTCTTTTCACCTTTAAATTATTTTTCTTATCTCATCTTTTTATTAATTCATAATTTCGAATTTTTAATTTTCTTTTAATTTTTAACCGTTTTCTACGTTTCATTACACTTTATGGATAAACATTAACCTTTTAAATTGTCAACTGACCATCACATTCGTTTTAAATCCAAGGCTCTTTAAATTCCTGTTTCTCCAAAGAATTTGAATAACTTGAAATTTAATCAAAGTACGAATAAATTTAATTGATTAAATGAATAAATTACAAATATAAATAAGTTCGAATTATGTTCACTTTGATAATTTAAAAATAAAAAATTCTTCATCTTTAAAGAAAAAGATAAAGAGATTGTTAACTGCCAAATTTTAAAATTCTACTTCAAACAAAAGCGGGAAAAAAAATGTGAAATTGTAATTTCTGTAATCCTAGAATGTAAGAAAACGTGTGTGGAATAAAACATGTTCAACCCATAGATCTCTTTTTAGCGTATCGTTCAAATCACTCTCTACTAGAGAGTCTCTAGTAACTTAAAGCATAAGCAGTAAATTAAAATTACGTTGTAAATATTCACTTTCTACCGCTACAAAACGGCGACTCGTGTGTACTCACAAAGTGTTCAAGTCGACACGTTTCAGAAGGAAAACAACGCAATTTCACATTTTTACCATCTTAATATTCCAGTCTCGCTCTAACGCTTCGTTAAGTGCAAATGTTATAGCTTACAAAGATAAAAGTTGAGCTAATTTCAACTTTTCAACTCTATATAGTTATTTAACCTCAATAACCCCTTGTTGTGTCTTTTAAATCCATATATAATAATGATGTTTCGTTTTTAAAAAAATTTTAATCGCATTTTAGCTTAACCCAAAATAAGCCTAACTTGAAATATTTCGTTTTCCTTCGTTTTCACATCAAAATAAGCAAGTAAATGATCATATAAATTAATAAACAGATGAATAAACAATTTTTACAAATATTCTACATCTTTTAACGGTAAAATAAGCCTAATTTGAAAATTTACCGTTTTTTTTCGTTTAAACATCAAAATAAGTAAACAAATCAACATAATTTTTCGTTCAAACATCAAATAAATGAAATAAATAAAATATTAAAAGATTCTTAGGTGTATTTTATAACGAAACCACGCACGTATTTGCAAGGTGGCTTTAACACATTAAGCCACGAGTTAAAATTCATCATATCAACTCCATCTTTATTCCCTTACACACAAGTCCACGTGATCATATTAAAAATTAACCCAGTTGGCAGTTTTGTGCGTTTTATGCATTCATTAGAAAACTTGTTTGTTCCACGCATCTGAAAATTTTACCCTCACCAATTCAAAAACACCTTTCCACCTCACATTAAATCTCGTTGCTATGCCAACACACTTAGATTATTATTTTTCAAAAATATTTAATTATATCCAATTAAAGGGCCATCAGTAACCTGTCTGTCGTTCATCTAATTGACTTAAAAACTTTGCCTCACATATTTTATTAAAAAGCAAAACGCAGGCCTACAAGGCGCCTGCTTTCGTCTATTGCCATGACAACAGTGGATGACAATATGCCCAGATGCATACACAAGTTTTCATATTACAACACACAGTGTATGTACTGGATGAATTGTATGAAATTTTTCTGGGTCAATAGCTGACTGCACTTCATCATTATGAGAGATTAAACTACTGCGGGCGAACATTTTTCTCATTTCGTATCAGAGAAAAAGGGAGATGTAACATTAAGCAAACAAATAAATAAATAAATTAAAAGGCAAAATGCAGTTAGTCTAATGCCATAGGGATTTTGTAAATACAAATTGGGTTAGACAATCAGTTTTTTTTATTTGATTTGTTAAAGTAGTTTTTCGGTTATGGAAATAGTAAAAATGGGGTTTATTTGTTAGAAATGTTTTTTTTTGAGTGGTCCAAAAGTATTTTTTAGAATTTTGTGTAGCTAAATCGTCAAAAGTGTGATTTATTATGATTAAAAAGTAGTTTTTAGAGTTTTGGTTAATGAGGAACTAATTTTTAGAAATATTTTTATAATCAAAACTAGTTTTTAGCATTTTTAATAATCAAAAATTAGTTTTTGGCATTTTTAATAATCAAAAATTAGTTTTTAGCATTTTTAATAATCAAAAACTAATTTTTAGCATTTTTAATAATCAGTTTTTATAAATTTTGTAGTGAAAAAAACTAATTTTTATCATTTTTAAACCCAAAACTAACTTTTAGCAGTCTTAAATAATTTTTAAACAATTTGCTCCTTATTGAAAACAAACTTTCACCCACATTTTAATCCAAAATAGAAATTTCATTAATTTTTTAAAAATCCTTATTTTAATTCAATAGTGTTAAATAATAGCAATGTTTTATTTAAAAAAAAAATAAAAACAGTAAAAAATCAAACATTTTTTTCCTTTCTTTTCATTTGATTTATATTTTTTACATTTTATTTCCTCCTTTTTTCATTCTTATTGTATTACTGACTCTATTCCCACAGAACCCGGTCCACATGTCATAAAAATCAATCGAAAAGCACCCGTTAGAGGTTAAACATTATCGAAATCAAATCATCTTAAAAAAAACAACAAAAACCACAAAAAAAACATTTCCTCTCTTTCAAACCATCAAGTACAAGAAACTGTTTCAATCGTTTAGTCTCTCGACACTAACCACTGAACGTCACAAACATTCAGCTCCGTCATCAACTTCAACAACTTGTTCACAAAACTAATTACAAATGTCAAGTAACAGCACAGGTCTAATTATTAAGATAAATATCAATCCATATTTTTCCTAACATTACAAAAAAAAAATAATTTAAAAAATTTTTTCATCGATTTCACAATTTCGGTCAGCGAAGTGTGCAAGGATAACGAGTTGCTGCTTTAATGGCTGTCTTACATTCATGTCGTTAGTTATTTCTAATTTTACTCCAAACAGTTATAAAAAAAATAAAAAAACTCATTTGGTTGTGTAAAAGTAAGTATTACATTACGGATTTCTTTTCTCTAATTTCTTTTCCAAATTGCTCGTATAAATGAGATATCACTAACCAACAAGTTTATTTTTGACTTTCATCTTAATCATGCAATTTCACTATCAATTTCAAAATTAAAAATAAATATAGTAATGTGAGTATCATTATAATACTGTATTTTTAGTTTGGTATTACTAGACTCACACTGGAGGGTTCGATTTAGCCCAGTGGTATTCAAACTGGATTCCGCAAAATTTTTTTGATTTATTTCAATTTTCATAGTTTTTTAAATTATTTTAATTATTATAAATAAAAATATTTTAAATTATAGAAAAACAAGCAAACCCAAGTTTGTACTAATTATTATTTTATGTTTATACTAATGTATAACATTAATAAAATTAAATTTCCAACATAGGAATCCATAGATATTTTTATCTTGAAAAAGGGTTCCATGGGTGTCCAGGTTTGAAGACCACTGGTATAGCGAATTTAACTTGAACTAAATCTGGAGCCTAATAACTTTTATCCTATCGAATCCAAATTGAACCATTTAGTTTAAAAATCATAATCAAATCGAATCCAAATCAAACCATTAGTTTAAAAATCGCAATCAAATCGAATCGAATTGCACTCTAATACCGTTACAGTAAATTTCACAACCCTGGCCATGGTTTATGGTGATAATACATTAGAATAATATAATTTTTCTCGTCTATCATTTTTTTTTAATTTTAAAAAATTTTTAAACTATTATTTTGTAATTATTTTAAATTATATTTTTGTGATTTCTTTTTTTTAAATTACACTTTAATTATTTTTGGGATTGGGAATCCCAAAAGGAAGTCCTTTTGTGCGAAACTGAATCGAATCGTATGCACAAGAGAAATACTCAAATCGAACAAATATGTAATAAAAGTTTTATCAAACTGAATCCAAATCAAATAGATTCGATTCAATTTGAATTCAATTCAGTGTTTATCATATTGGTAAGATTCGTTATATCCAAAACCCCCATGTGTGACTAGACTACTAACCAATTAAAACATGTTTATTTAGAAATATCGGTGCAAATGGAGCATACTGGCTCTGCACTTGGCCTCTTAATGCACCAAAAAGTTGGTTCCTGCAGCGAATGGAAAGATGTTGGGTGTGCTTATATGCCACATTGGATACAACTCAATACAATTTCCTGTATAAACATCCTGCTTCACTATGAAGATTAACTTAAAAGCTCCCAAAAGGCTATATACAAAAATATATACAGTAGAACTTCCATAACTTAAACTTCTATAATACTAATTTTTCTGTATCTCAAATTTTTTTCGAAAATTTTAGTGTCAAGATCACATTTTACATAAAAAATTGTTTCTATATCTCAAATTTTTCGAAAATTTTAGTGTCAAGATCACATTTTACATAAAAAATTGTTTCTATATCTCAAATTTCTCTAATGCTATGTCTCCACTGCCACAAATGTTCTAGAACATTTATGTTCTGGAAAATAATGTTTCTTAAATTGTGCAACTCCATTACTAAATTTTCTAGAACAAAAAATCTTCCTTGTAAAGTTTTAAAACATTATTTGTTAAGTTAATGTTCTAAAACATTCAGAATTAACTGGAACATTCACTGGATCACAGCAAAAAGAAATTGGCAGAAATAGACAGTGAAGGAGAAGCTATCATTTCTGATGTGCATAAAATTAGAAACTAATACAAAAAATAAAATTATATTTTTTATTTGAAATGAAATAAAATTAAAGCAAATATAAACAAATAAAATTTTGCTTTTATTTCAAGTGGATCACACAAGCAACCCTGTCAGCCATTTTAATGAACCACGATGATTCGACTTACGGTACTTCAACCGTATAAAAAAATAAGAATAACTTTAAATTTTTCTAATTTGTTGACACAAAATATCCTTTTAACTATTAATGAAGGATTTATCAATTATAGTACAGTAAGACCCAGCTTAACACAGGGAATAAGTTCCAAGTGAGTTCTAGCACTAAACCGAAACAGCATTAAACATGACCATGTTAAATCGTATTGGGATTTCGAGGAATACAATACCGCAAGTAATTTCGAGAAATACTGAATACCGCATAATACTAAAGCAGCATTAAGCGAGGTCCTACTGTAATAAAATATGGTAAAAAATTAAAAAGAAAATACGTATTATTTACTTGATGCAATCAAAAATTCAGCTAGATCAGGTTGTCTAGAGAAACCTATTCTCCATTTTGGAATATCTTACTGTAGACTTGAGAATCAAAATGGCTTTAACCCGCTTCTGTACCTGAAAAAACTGCTTGTACGCTTAGAAGTAACACCTATTATTTCAGTTAAGTGCTCAAGTCACTAAATTCAACAAAAACCAGCAGAAAAGAAATTCACAGTTCATTTGTTTGTTTATTAAATTAAGAAACAAGTGACAAATTTCACCGATAACTAATAAATTTATTTGCTCCTCTCATTCTCATTCAACATCAGCGGGAGCCAACTTGTCCACTCGAACAAGCAATCATCTATCCTTCTGTATTAACTTGGTAAACATTAAATCCGACACTCACCAGGGATCCACCCAATTTAAAAAAAAAATATCGATTTAGCTAAAACATTTTTTCTTCTTCTAAAGTAGCTGTATATTTACCTAGTGAAAAAGCTTAGCTAGAAAGCATACTTAATTCCTAAGATAAAGTCATTCGAGTCTAAATAGGCAATTTCAATTTCGGTTCAAGCTGTCGAATCAATTGGTATAAATACAACATTGTCGAATATAAGTTAAAGTACCTTATTTCAGCTCGACTAAATCCATTTGTTGTAATTCAGATACATTAAAACTTATTAAGGCTAAGCAATTAGGCTTAGAATGTGTGTAGGAATTAGAAATCGATCGGCCATGTTTTTGTTGACAATCAGATAAATAAGTTGGTTAAGTAATAACTATAAATTGTGTGTGAGGATAATATTTTTATTTCAGTGCAATAAAAATAATTACAATTGTTTTTATTTGCAATCTTGAGTTCATTTGCCGCTTATTTGCAAGTTAATTGCCTAACCTAGTGTTGGAATTGTGTAATTGTGGTTACTCAATTGTCATTGTACTAATGGTATTGAGATTGGAGGTGATTGCATTGCACATCCATTATTTTCATCCTTGGGTAGTTGTTTGGATAAAATCAAAGAATCTAGGATAATTAATTTCATTTGGATTGTTATTTCTTGTACTTGATATAGATAAATTGAGAAACTCAATATTAACAGGTCAAAATAAGATAGCAGCAGATTTGCTTTCGAAAAGCCAATTTGACTATTGGAAAGCAAGTCCAAATTGGCTTCACGAAATCGACTTTTGAAAAAGCTGATTTCCTAAAAATGACATAAATTGCATCTACTTCCTGTCTCAAAAAAACCACAAAAGCAAAGTTGTGAAAGCAAAGATATTGAATGCACCTAGTGATAAAGGTACAAATAATTTGTCACCCTATTTTGTTTTCTTGCAAAATTCCCAAAAATTATTAATAATTTTTTCTACACTCAGGATATTACTTGTCAGAATTCTTCTAAAACATTTGGATTTTCCACAAAGTATGTTTTTACATTTTGGCTGTCATTTATAGGTAGATTTTTAGTTATAATTAGCCACTTGTATAGTTATTGACTATTGTAAATTTGATCATTGATGGAGCTACCTCTAAATATTGCAGATAATAAAATCTCACTATTATTCCAAATAATTAATTTCCACTTATTTTTCAATAAGTTTTTTTGAGTGGAGCTATAGTAAGCTTAGATTCCCAATTATCCATGCATGGTTTATCCAATTTGTGATTCAACCCTACTTTTTCCCATGGAAACGTCACCTAACATCATATTATTGACTAATGACATAATCATTTACATAGTGGCATTAACAATTATTAAAATTACATCATCAGCTAATCATGTGATGAGGTTAGATGATAAAATCAATTTGCAGATTATCTATGCAGTTCAGGGATCTCAAATTTTAGCAGGATTATCCTGATTTAGAAACCTGATTCCTAATTCCCAATGTGTCAAACTTTCATATTAAAATAATTGTGAAATTTTTTGACAGATTGAGTAAAATCCGATTTGCCATTTCAAAAATCTGACAGCCCTGGTGCAAGCTGAAATCCTGATCTCCAAAGTTAATCAGGAGTCTACTGCATATGTTATAAGAATTCTAAAAAACATTTAAAAAATGTGATTCTTAATTGTTACAACCATTGGCCGTTTTACTCATATAATAATACAAACTGAGTTTAATTGCAGTTTTCATGAATAAAAGTATAGATCTATACTCTGTGTGCAGACAAAAATAGAATAATTGTTTGAAATATGATTGGTTGAGCGTCTTCACAAAGGCATAGTGATTAGAAAGTAGTACCATGCTACTTCCCGCCATTGTAGATGAAGTGGACACCATTTTGTTTGTTAAAAAGTAAACAAAATTGCATATTTTACAAAAAGTAATTTCGTGTGAAATTTTTTATTAAAATAAGCTTTTATTGACAAAAGTACCAAATACTTATATTACAGTCGTATATTCATAATAATTACATTTGTTTTTCATAAAATTTAACTCAATTAATTTCTCATGTAGTAACTCTTTTTACAGGATGTTAATGAAAAGGACTTGACCAATCATACTTGAAACAATTATTCTATTCTTGAGTGCACAGAGTATATCTATTAGATTACTCACATCCACAAGTGAATGATTCAGTGTAAAACCCTATAAATCACTGATTTCTGATATCTCCAGGTGTTGCAGTTAAAACCACTCAACTACACAACTTTTGTGATAATATCGCTTTCAATATTGAGTTCTTCTACCTTCTTTCACACAAAAAGAGCATTGATCTTAATCAGAATTTTAAAAAAATTCAACAAATTGAAAAGATTGATTTTTCATTTTCTAATTTACCCTTTAAAAACCATCTTTGCAACTCTTCATTCCACACAACTAATCAATTCATAAACTCCACTTATCCTATTTCTTCCAAACTGCTTAGTCATATAACACACTGCCTAATGCATTTCCTTTCAAGTGTTACTACCTAAGAGATTTTTCAAATTAATATACAAGTCATGTGCTAATTACATAAAAAATGTCTGCCAAATCAGTGATTGCTAGTCAAGGTGCTACTCTCTCAGAGTCTTATACAAGATGTAATTAAGATTTCAGCAAGCTAGTAGAAATAAGACACTTCTTATATATCTAATATGAGAAAAATATCTCGGCCAAATCTATCCTTTGCAGTAGATGCTGTTTCATGTATGACATTTAATTTTAATTAAAAACTAATCTAAAGAGATATAGAAACATAGTTGTTTTTATTTTTAAATAAAGATCATATTATTAGAATACTATTTCCAAAGTTTTTTCTTGATGTTTAACTTGAATTAAAATAAACTTTAAATAAAACACTTGCCACTTGAAAATACAGCATATGACTGACACAATTGAAAGTGAAAAACAAGTCTATACTCTGTGTGCACTCAAGAATAGAATAATTGTTTGAAATATGATTGATCCAGCATCTTCACAAAGGCATAGTGATTATAAATTTGTACCATGCTACTTCCCACCATTGTAGATGAAGTGGACACCATTTTGTTTATCAAAAAGTAAACAAAATTGTTTATTTTACAAAAAATATTATCATGTGAAATTTTATCATTAAAATAAGCTTTTATTTACCAAATACACATTTTAGTCTGTATATTCACAGTAGGGGCATACTGAGTCACGTGTTGACTCTTCGTATTGCCCAAATTTTGTATGTTCGCATCTTGGTCTGGCCTCATAAAGCTGTGTGTATTGTTTCAACCAGGTAAGTCCATTTTTTTTTTAATTTTGTAAACTATTATTTATTATTGTTGTATTGTGATCAGACTGCAGCTAGCTCGGAAAAAGTAGGCTGACTGTAAAGAGGATGGCACTTCCATGTTAAATTGCCTTCCGTAAAACAATATATCTCACCATCCACAAATCTAAATTTAATAATCTAGTAGCGGTTAGATTCGTCTTGATGAGCTATAGTTTCAAAAATTAGTTCAGTGGATGTGGAGAAAACATTTCAAAGCATTTTAAGCACCATGCTGGAATGAGAATACGAAGGGGATATTATAAAAATAAAGAAGCCTCTGAGCTAGGTATTTTTACCTAGAAAATATGAATTGCATAATGCCTCTGGATTAGCTGTTTGAAAAATATTGATATGCAGCTTCATATTACTTACAAATTTAGCCAATACTAAGAGGCAATACGCCCAACTTAGGTATACCTCTAGTAATTACATTTGTTTTTCATAAAATTTAACTTAACTAATTTTTCATGTAGTAACTTTCTGTTCAGGAAGTTTGTGAAAGGGGCTTGATCAATCATATTTGGGACAATTATTCTATTCTTGAGTGCGCACATTTATGATCACTGATGTTCCGTTCACTAATGATCTACTGCAATATGATCTTTATTTTAAAAAAAATTTCTATATCACTTTAATTTAAAATGTAACTTTTTTAATTAATTAATTTTTTGCTGTGACCCATCTCATTTAAGGAAATTGCTTACCACCCAATTGAAGGTGTCTTACCTGGAAAACACAAAAAGAAAAAATATGATTGAAATAGAATTTTCTCATTTTCCTACACACTCAAATAATAAATCACATTTAAAATAAAATTGATAAATGTTTAACTCGAATTTCACTTTTTCTTTTGGTGTGGAGTTTTAGTGACCAGTTTTAATTCAATTGCTTTTCATTAACATCAGTTGAATACGGGAAGGAAATGTTCAATTAATGTAGCAGTAACTCTCTCTTTCCCCATCATTTGCATGTACAAATTGTTTTTGTAACTTTTCCAATTATCAAATTATTTTTTAAAAAGTATGATATAAAAAATAAAGAAAAATAACTTGATTCATATTTTTTTCCTTAAAAATAAAAAATTTATACACGTATTTGTCAACTCCATCACGTCTCGCCTCATCTTTATTACATTTTACTTTATAAATCCCATATTCTTTATTTTCTTCCCAGACATAACTAACCCAAAATCTAAAGCATAAAATAAGAATTTTTTTTTTTAAATTTTAAAATTTTTAAAAAAAATTAAATTTCTAATTTTTAGAAAAAAAAGATTTGTACACCCATTGAAAATCATCATAATTTTTAAAATTTAAATTTAAATGTGGTTCCATCAATTCTTGGACCAGAAATCTGATGTTCGAGCAATTCTCTTATGCAAACTACTTGAATAATTTCTTTAATAACTTTTGCAACTTTTCAAACCCAACTTTTTCGTCTCAATTAATTTATTTTAAAAAAAATTCTTATTTATTTCTCACATTTTCAACTTATATTTTTACATTTCTGTAGAAAATAAATATATAAAAATTAGAATTTACTATTTACTAGAATTTCCTATGTAAGTACATTTAATCAGAAATAAAAAGAAAAAGTGCTCATGTAGTGTAAATGTAATGACAAGTTAATGACCCCCTAACCAGCCTAATGATAGGTCATTTGATTCTCATTTACAATTTATTTCTCCACTCTAACAACCAAAAAATATTAAAACCCATCGTTACTCAATACCAAATTAAACCAAACTTACATAACAAAAAACTAAAAAAATCATTAAATCCACCTCCAAAATTCATTACCGAAAAAAAAACCACAAACACAAACTCATCAAAATCCAATCTAACTCGTTCAATTTCAATCTAAACTCTCACTTTAAGCCTACTAAGTCCATGTAGCATCATCTTAGCAGTTATTTTCAGCATTAGTTCGCAGAACCAGAGTAAAGAGAAGAAACGAATAAAAAAAACGGAGATTCAGAAAAAAAATCAAAAAAGAGAAAAAAAATCACCACTCAAAAATACACCTTCATTCCTACCTTTCTGCCGTAAATTAACTGACGATACGGTTCATGGCGAATCCGTCTCATTTTCAAAGTGAGAAAAAAATAGCTAACGCTTGTTAATTCTACAATACGAATAGAATAATTTTTGTCTTGTTCCTAAGGATCCCAGGATGTATTTATAGATTTAGAAGCAAGCCAATTCATCGCGCTTATGTTTGACACCATGCCAAAATCTTTCCATTCAATAGACGTCACCTATGACGTGCAATTTTTTTATTCCTTTTGCCTACAAATTTTACTTGACCATGTTTAAAAAATTGTCATTTTAAATAAAGTTAATTTTATTTGATTTTAAAAAAAATATATAAATTATTCCACATAAAATTTTATTATTCGTGTTTATTTAAGTAGTTTCAATGAGAAAATGTGGTTTTATAGCAATGCGCTTTGTATTGACGTTTTGGCAAGAAGTCAGTTATTGGACACAATTCTCCTGAGCTAGATGCAATAAAATGTACAGTAAATCAATCCTAATATACACAAAACCTACGTGCCAAACTATGGATATCGCACGATTTGTTCTGTGTTTTTATTTTTTAAATATTTCATTGATTTCTTTGTTTTGCTTTTTTGTTTAAAACAAAGAAATAAAAATCGATTTTATTAATAATTAATTAAATTACTTATTTATTTATTATATTTTCTTTAATTAATTAACTTAAGTGTTATTTAAAGTTAAAAGAAATAAAAATAACTATTTATTTATCCATATTTACGTGCGACTTGTTTTCAGTTACACATGGCTTATTATGCTATTATTCATGCCTTATTACTCCCAACAACTCACAGTTGTTTTGTGGTGGAGGAGAAAGAAAAAAATTTCAATTGCGGTTAATGGATCAAAATTATACTTGTCTAGATTGTAATTTAGTCTTCCAAGAAAACTGTTTTCTAACCGATAACCCTTTACTAAGAGTCGTATATAAAATTGGTATCTAAAACCTGACCTGTAATTATAAACAAATAATTCACTCGTCATTTTTAGATACTTTATATATTTTTTTAACCTTCTTTATCTATATTAATAAATATTTTGGAAATCTTTTCAATTCATATTTATATAACCACAAAATTTTCACAAATTTCGCATATAATTCAATTAAATTCACTTATTTTTAAACTATTAAAATATCTCTCAATAAACAAACAATATATCAAATAAAATATCGCCCAAAGGATATTTCCCAGGACACGAAATAAAAAATAAAAATATTGTAATAAAAATCCATTATGAGTATATTTTCTCAAAAGTGGTCTCTTGAAGATAAGCCATCTTTGCCCTTAGAAAATATCCTTAGTTTCATTAAAGTTGCACATGCGTATACTTATCGCAAATAGGTGTAGTGAAGAAATTCACTTAAAACTAATCCTTTGCCAATGTTCAAAGTAATTAATTTTAACTCCTCTTTTTACCCAATGCAGTGTCGCAATGCTAGGAAATATAGCAGTCATTTTCTAGATGAGAAAAAATTCCAGTAGCAGAAGCTTCATGTAGGAATTTGTTCCCACTCCAAATATCATAACCTCGCGTATATTCTCAATGGGAATTCTTGAGCCAATTTTTTTTCCTTCCCCTTTTAAACAGGTACGGAATTTTTTTTCTTTTTATCTTAAAAGGGCACTGAACTAGAAAGGAATAAAGCGAATTTTTTATTTTTATTCCAAAAAAAGTGAAGAAATAAAAAAATTGACATCAAATTGAAGAAAAGCAAAACATAACCACAATGTAAATCAAATGTTAAATTTATATAAATATAAATATCAATGTAAATATATTTAAATATAAATTAGACATTTATTGTTAATATTTATGCTCTCATAATTTAATTTAAAAATAAAAGAAGATATTTATAGTGGAAATGTTTCAATTCAAATGTCAGTTTTAGGTCAGTGTGTTTTTCATATTTCATATTTTTTTTTTAGTTTTTATTACTAAAACAAAAAAAAATTTAAAAAAAAACTAGGTCACCTCCAAAAGTTTATATATAAATACATATATATATAACATATACATTTACTATTAATATAAAAAAAGAAAAATTTAGAAATACCAACTCATTTCCTGTACTTAACAAAATCAATATTCCAAGTTGATATTTTCTTTTGTACCATTTCGCAATAAACCTTTAAAAGAAAAAAAATTAGAAAATATTCCAAGACATAAATAGATTTTTTATATAAGGCTATAAATCGCATTTAAAACATTGACTTGTTTACAAACTCAAAAAAATCATCTTCATCATCGATCACATGACCTTAACCTCACTGTCTATCGCTTGATGGAATTTCTTTCACAAACATAAGATCGCAAATATTTTCGGATAACAAAAGCAAGCTCCATGGAAGAGTAAGAATAAGAAACGAAGCAGAGAGAAAAAAAATCATACAAAAGACATCCATTGAAAGGTGACAGGCGAATGTCTTCGTGTACTGATAAACTAAACTCCGCAACCGATCAAAATTATTGACTCGTATAACCCAAATCCTAACACAATTCCACATTTACGCACAATTTCCTCCATTTGTCTATAATTTACTCACTTGAATCGTTATTAATTTGAAACTTGATCAAAAAAATCCATCTTAAATACACATTAACCGTTAAGAATCGAATTTCAAAAAATCAAACATGGCGGCTCGTTAAATTACGCTAATCTACATTTTTATTCGTTAAATTTATTTATAGAGAAATCTACACCATCTAATGCGTCACAATATTCAATCGAAAGTAGTAGATCAAGATTAAACAAGGAATTATGCAATTATCTACGATTAACGAGCGCTTTTTTTATCAGTAACAGCAGCGTCAAAAACCTTCATCATTTGACACGTTTTCAGCACCTCATCTAATTTAGATGAAAGTTCGGATTAAACCATTTTTGCATTCAGGTGCTTTTGAGAATATATAAAGCTGCTTTTTGTGTTAATAATAACAACATTATTATTTATCGATTTCAAGAGCGATTCTAAGTGTCACAAACAAGTTGCAACAACATAATATCAAATTATTTCGCCATTACCTAAATTAGTAATTCAAACAAGGAATTTTTTAAAAAAATTTAATATTATTTGACGGTTTAAAATTTCATCGTCCTAATTCCCTTATTTTATCTTTCATCATCTTTAGTTTTTCTAAGAAATTCCGAATTTGTTAGTATACAAAATTCCATGTTTAGGAATTCAAGATATGCGGGTGTTGGTAACATCCTCATCTTTGTTTATTCATTCTTTTTTCACGTTTTATATTTGACAATTTTCACACACATGACCTAAAATAAAGTCATCTTAAAGCAAAAAAGAAAAATCCACTAAAGAAATCCCAAACCGAAATTCCCATTGCAAACCGTATCTTTAAACCAATCAATTTACATTACAACATCACATTTTCCTCACTCCATTTCCACTGTAATCATACATTTAAAAATACAAACAAATCAACACAACTCAACCACATTCGAACCGCAATTCTGTGTACACTCGCAGTTACCATAACTAGAAGCCATGATTAAATTTGCTAAATAAAACAAAAAAAATATTTAAAAAAAGATAAATAAATAAATAAAAGTAAAAAAATTCCTCTGACCTTTATAACCGTTAATTTTAACATGTCATATAATTATCACCTGACTGGTCATTCGTTGTTTACCAGGCTCCTTTTCCCTTGCAGTACCCGGATGAGGATCAGCCAAGGCTCTAGGTGACTGCCGTTGCCGGCCACTGCTGGGAGTCAAATGCGGGGGCATATGCGGGGTTATTTCAGACGTTTCTTCATAAACTTCTTCTCCTAAATACCTATGTCGATATGCCGTCGGATATTCCTCTTCGTCAGCTCGATTTTCATCCATCAGACCAACGTTCGAATACATTTCGTACTTATCTTCCATTTTTGACCGTTATTTTTTGAATATTTTTTATCTCATTTTTTTTCTTCTTTTTTAAGTTTCTTCACATCCAAGCACTAAATATTTGTCTCCTTCTTATTTTTCCACACAAACTACGTCTTGGTTTGATAGAGAGAAGAGAAAAGAAATATTTTTTTAAAAAAATAAAGAAAAAATAAAAATAAAAATGTGAAACAAATTTCGTTGGACAGATGTCACATTTTCATTAATACGATTTCTTTCATGTAAAGCATCGTTAAGTTTTTTTTCACCCACAATCACAAATCCCCGCGAATTTCACCACATTTGCTAGCCATGTGAGCTGAATAAGCAGGCGACAGTTATCCACGAATCAATATTTCAATCTCATTGCGGCCTCTTGGTTTGTTTCGTTTCGTTTTACTTCGTTTCCGTTTCGTCTTCTCACCCTCATCATTTTATAACGGTTTTTTTCAAAAATACCAACTCGTTTATATCCACTCGCGTCGTAAAATTGTCGGTATAGAGCAAAAATAATCCACTAAATTCGCATCAGGGTGGTCGACGGGCCGACAACTGACAAAACAAAACGGGGAGGTTGCGAGTCTGGCTTCCCAGCAAGCACTTCGCACTTATCTAGAGAGAGAACGAATCCCTAGGTTGCATTAAAGGTCTTTGGTTTAATACTGACGTTGCAGTCGCATGTGGAAAATTCTGCACTCAAATTAAAATGTCTATTTTTTTTCACCCTTTACTTATTTACGATTTCATGTGATATGTTTATAACATTTGGGATGTTTAATGACTGAGTGAAAAATCCATTATCACATAGAAAAATACAACCTTTTCGTGCATTCATAATAAAAACGAGAAATTAAAAACAAACCAATTATTTTATTTCTTAACAAATCATGTATTTGTTTAACTAGTCAATAAATACAATTATTTTAAGCATCAGATTAACTGACAGAGAAAACATTTGATAAGTAAATCAGTAAATAAACACGCTGTCAAACAGGGAACTGACAATATCAATTTAAACCAAAATGGCCGTGACGTCATTTCAACACTTAAAGTTCCTAAACATTCACTTTTTTCTAAACAAATCTCTTCCTTTTCAACCGCTACATTCGTTAAAACTACTTTATATTAATTAACACAAGATTCCTCCATTAATCCACACCTTTTTTTTACCCAATTTACTCTACCGAACATCTGCACTACAAACCGGTCACGTGACTAGGGTTATTGATTACTAGATTCGTTCATATTTTTCAGCTCACAGGGGGTGGATACGAAAAGGACCGTCTAAGTGCTGCACGCGCCAAAACCTGGCAATCCCAATCGATATGGAACCTTCTCAAAGACCTCATCAATACAAACACAAACTGTACACACGTACAATACGCCATTTTGACCATTCAACCGACACTGAGTAACGTTTATTTGTTCGAAAATTTGAATTTAAAAATTCAGTTACACATCACATTTAAATACACACACATAAGATAAATGTCTGGTCTCATACTCGTGTATCAGCTTCAGTTTTTACTACATCTATATACAATATAGTTAATTTATCCTCTGGATAGCATCAAAAGCCTTCAACTGTACTAAACACAACTGATCTAAACCCATTATACTTTCTATTGGATTATTTAATCAGAGAGCATTAAAAAATGAACTAGAAATGTCACTAATGCTCATTTATCATGACAGATATGATTGTTGTATAATAAACTATACATAATTATAATATTTATTACATCAATTTAGTCATTTGACATGTTTTTAGATTATTGGTAATGTTTATCCAAAAGTGTAATGTAAAAATTCATTAACAATTTCTGCAGTTGCTGCAAATCATCTTGACACAAGATGGCACTATGCATCAATTGCTCTATCAACATTTTGATATGATGAAAATATCTTAATTGGGTTATAATCATTGTGGATATTATTATTCATTATTATTAATCTAGAAATTGAGTATAATAAATAACTTCTACCAACCTGTCTAACAAAACTGTTAGAACTATCTGAGCGACTTCCGTTTGACTGCCTTTGTTTGTGTCTGTGTTTATTCCTTACGATACCGCCCTAAAAAGAAATAAATAAGTAAATGAAATAAATAAATAAAATTAAACATTTGAAATAACTGTATACATAAACAATCAGTTTTGACAGTTTACTTCTAGGGATTTATGTACTGAAGTAAGAGTAAACAAAGTGTGGTGAGTTATTTTCGAATGGAGTTTGTAGGAAATTGATTGCATCGACAGAGAATTAATACGTGTGTCAATTTTTAATGCAATGAATAGTGTAATTAGGTAGTAATAGCACACACCTGTATTGTCTGCTGTAAGGTGAATTCTTCAACGTTACTCTTCGTAGAATCTCGATCCATGGCGCATTTCGCGCACTTCTTAACCCAGATCCAGCAGTTTCATGCTGGCTACAAAAAAAAGAAAGAAAGAGGACTATTTCTAAGAGAATATCCACGTCTACTTCGGTATTTTCTGCACTAAACAGGCAGCCATTATCAATTTTCCCATAATCTGAAATGGGTTTTCTGATTAGTTAGTTAAAGTCACGTGTAAAAAATAGCGTATCGGCTATTGGTTGCTGACCGGTGATCGTTTAAAATAAATACCTGCAGGCGGCAATAGCTGTCATGCGAGAATGTGCTGCTAGCTGAAGTCTGATACTGCGTCGGTAATTGCTCAATAGCGCCGTTCAATTAGCCAGTGATATATTCTGTAGTTATTATAATCTATAATTAAAATAGCTCTTCTCTTATTATCATAAATGTATAAATAATTCAACGCAAAAAATTAAATTCAAAATAATGAATTTATTTCAATTAAATAAAAAACAATACATTTTTACATTTACATAACTATTGGAATTTAAAAATTCATTATGTTTTTCTTCGCAATTTGAAATCAATATTCAGGTTCCACGACCATTTCATTAAAATACATGTTACTTTGAACGAACATTACAGAAAATGAATTAACTAAATGAAAATGAACGATGATTTCATTCTGCTTCAGCTTTTGGTTTCTTCTTCTTTTTACCTGAAAATATAAACAAAAAAATGAATTTTTATTAATAAATTTAAAACATTATTAATAATTACGTGGAGTGGTGTTATTCGTATCATCAGATTCTTTAGGCGCTTTCTTACTTTTCTTTTTAGCTAAAAATATAAACAATTCAAATTATAGACAAATTACATAAATATAAACAAATATTAAATTATTGAAATTCTTACGAAGAACTTGTGTATCATCATCTTCAACGGGTTCATCTTTTATCTTTAATACACTTCCAGAAGCTTCTTCTTTAACAAATGATTGTTCTTTCTTTTTCTTCTTCTTAGCACTACCAGAAACTTCCTCTTCAGCAACTTCTAGTGCTTGTCCTTTCCTTTTTTTTTTAGAACTTCCAAAAGTCTCTTCCGGAACATCTTCAACTTCTTTTTTCAATTTCTTAGGAGGATTGCTTACTGAAGCTTCTGCTTCATCCGTAACTTCTTCAACAAATTTTCGTTTACGAGTTATATCAGCTGCTGGTTTGTATGGTCGAACTTCACTACAAAATAAAATAACATAAAATTTATTATTTAAAAAAAATAATAAATTCATTTCCAAATTACCTTTTAGCTTCGTACTTATCCATTTTAGCTTTCATTCTTCCTGTGCCACTTATTTGTCTCTTCTGTAATAATTATTTTATAAATAATTGCCAATATATTTTAAAAAAATAAAACTTACAGATCCTTCTTCAATATTTTTCAAATCTAATTCCAATTTAGCTTTTAATTCAAGACCAAGATCTGAATTTGTTTCATCAGCTAATGCGTCATATCTGACACAAAGAGCAACTTTCGCAGCCAGCTTTCTTGCAGCCTGATTTAATAAAAAGATATTAAAAAATCAAATTTAAATAAAATAAATTGATAAAACATACTTTTCCTTTAAGTTGTGCTGCACTCTGACCAACAATTTGGGAATGATACAAAATACCATATTTAGGTGTTGCATGCTTGGTTTTAAGAGCACGGAAAAGAGCTTTTTCAGCTCCGAGAATCTGAACTGTTGATGCAGGTTGTTTTGAAAGATTTAGAAGAGATCCTGCGTGTGAAATTAATCGTGCCCCAACTAATTCTCCGACAATAATGGTCAAATTAGGTGCAATTGCCGCCATTCTGTTTTTAAGGTACTCAAATAACTGATTTCTATACTCAGACATTTCAATTACCTAAAAAATAAATTTTAAAATTACAATTCATAATTAACAATAATAAAAATAGATCAATTTAAATTACTTGATCACACAATAATGTGATATTCAGTATGTCTTCGTCTGATATTTCTGTTCCCATAGATATCTCAGCTTGCTCTTTAATAGTTGAAGCAATGTCTTCAGGTACGACATCGGTTAAATCTGTGCTAGATGCATTTTCTCTCATTCCTAAAATTAAAAATATAATTCAATATATTAAAAAAAATTAAAAATATTAAATTTAAATAATACCTAAAACTTTAACTGTTTTTGCAAATACTAAACTATCAGTTACAACTTTTCCAAGCTCAGGAAAATGCCAACCATACCATTCCCTGCATCGCATAACGTAATTGTTTAATTCCTTGTCTAAATCTTGTAATAAAGCTGAAATAAAGAATAAAATGATATTCATATTTGAATTGCAATTTGAAAGAAATAAGACATATTGTTTAAATTAAAATATTTTTTAAAGAAAACCTCAGAGGTAGTGACGAAATATATTTTTTATCACAAAGTATCAAAATAAAATTATATTGCATCATTGGTTAACTTAAATCGCAAAGCAAAATAAATTTTAAAAAATAATACTTACACACTGCTTGTACAATCATTGTGTCCACTTTGTCAGGACTAAACTTCAATTTATATCGTGACAAACTGTGTGCTAAACCTAAAGCCATTGCAGTCATTTCTTTTTGTGGAAATCCGTTTACTAAACTTTCTAATTGCGAGCGAATACAACGCATTAATTCTGCAACTTGGTTGTTGTGTATACATGAAATATTTAATTTTTCCTGTAAAATAAAAATAAATATTCAGGTTAGAAATTTTTGTTAGACATTAAATTTAAAGTAAATAATGATAACCTTTATAATGTTTCCTAATTTTGTATCAGCAACAGCCAACTGTTCACTAGGTTCTGATAAAACAACTTTCTTTAATATTTTTTTCAACCGTTTGTTCATTTTCCCCTCGATTGCAGCAGTGGCAGCTGAAAATTAAAAATATTATTTTAATATACCAATGTTACTTTATTAGTAAATTTTAAATTACCAGATAAAGCTTCAGTCATATCACCAAATTTTTCAAAATGCTTCATCTTAACTCTGAAATATAAAAAAAAAATAATTAAGAAATTGAATTGCATTTTTAAAAAATTAAATTTTCGTTAAATTATTTTGTAAAAATGTCTCAGAGGTAGTGACGAACAATAAATTATTTATCACATAGTCAAATTAAAATTATATTACATCATGGACTAAATAATAATAAAATCCCAATTAAAAGAGGAAAAAAATTCAATATTTTTAATCAAAATTATAATTATTTCATCCTTACATTTTACTAGCTTCTTCAGGCGATTCGAATTCTTTGAATAAATTCTCAGTTTTCTGCAATTTCTTCTCATTTAGCACCTATTTAATCAAAAAGTAAATAAATTCCATATAATCAAATGTCGATACTACACACACGTGGTGCCATTAGGCCTAAACATTCTCCATAGATCGGCAACAATTACCAAATCTACGTATATTTAATTCAAAATTTAAAAATCTACACCAATACTAACCTTAAAAATTGCATAACCCGCAGCGGTTTCAAATAAAACCAACATTTTTGCAAATTGTAGCTACAATTCAAAGTCTAGTATTCAACAATCAATAAAGAGCACTTTCAAAACCGTGGCCATTAATTTCCCAGCAGCGTCGTTGTAGCGCAGCACCACCTAGCACAGATTATTTATAAAACTTCCGGTTAGAAATGAACCAATCAGAAAATTAAGATGACAGTCTGTTATTATTGAAGTAGATTGCTTGTAGTGTTTTAATTCTTAATCGTTACGCAACATATCATATAGAAAAATGCAAAAATTACATAATGGAGTCTGATTATTAAATACAAAGGTAAAATTTTAAATATTAAGGTTGAAATAATTTTGTATATATTTACGCGTAAAACGGAATGCGAAAATGGTTTTTATATAGTTTTCTCTTTTCCTAGAATTGCGATTATGCAACGGTTGTATATACAAAATGAATGATATGAATCCTTCAAACACTGCCTTCATAAATGCAACGGAAGTGGATCAAATGTCACCGAACGAGCAAGATGATAACAAAAACACGTATAAACCGACAAATGGTAAAGTTGATGGAAACGGAAATATGTCCAACATACCATTGTCGGATGAGGAAAACGATGGAGTTTTATTAATGGTTAGTTGCAAGAGTTTTCTGCTAAATAATGAACCCGTCTCGGAAAATTCGACGACGAATCCAGCAGATGGAGAAATGAACTTTGATGATGCAAATGCCGGAGCCAATTCGGGCGAAGAGTCGAACGATGATTATGAAATATCAACGTGGAGTTTCTCGAAAGAGGAAACTCGACCAGCAGTAAATGGAACTGAAACCATATCAAAAAGTAGTGATGAAGAAAATCAAGAAAATATTGAAGATAATAGTCAAGAAAAACCATCAGCAGCTTATTATTTTGATGGACTTTCCACCCCCTACCGTCATCGGCTTGAATCTTCAACCGAACCCATTCATATGACATTAGAAGAAGTGAAAATTTCACTTCAACGTCTTTACGGTACTAATAATAACAATAATAACAACAATAACGATGGTAAACAATTGACTGAAGGCTGTGAACCTCGCAATGTGAATGCAAATGCAAAAAAGGTACCCTTTATGCAAATGAGACGTAGAAATCGTAAACATAATGATGTTGTAATGAATGATAAGCAGAGAAATCATCAGAGGAAAAGTTTTCCTTCTGCATTGAAACAAACTTTGCGAGGATGGTTTAAGAAGGGGCATTCGAGCTCGTCAGTTGTTCATTCGAAGTCGAGTGAAGAATTATCATCTCATCATGTAAGTGATGAAGAGAGAGATGAAGGAAGTTCAAATTTGTTAAATACTCCTAGTCAAAGTATTCCCAGTTTAAGTCCGTTTGCGAATCGTGCATTACCACCGTTACCGTTAGGTAGTGATGAAAATGAAATTCGATTGGATGGCGGACCTGATTCAGGTAACAATTTAATAAAAAATGAAATAAAGCAAATGAAATTACGTATTGATTTTTATTTTTTTTTAATTATTGTGTTAGAAAATGATGAATATAGTTTCGAATCATCCGAACCAGCTGATTTTACGTCGAGTATTCACAAAGTTAAAGATGTAAATATAAAAATATATTAGAAATAAATAATAAATTGATAAATTTTATTTTTTTTTCTGTTCAATTTTAGTATGGATGGTACTGGGGCCCGATTAGTGGTGAAGCAGCAGAAAAATTATTAGCTAATGAGCCTGATGGATCTTTTATTGTTCGTGATAGTTCTGACGAGCACTATATTTTCAGTTTAACTTTTAAATTAAATGGACTTGTTCGGCATGTTAGAATAGAACATGATCAAGGTATAGTAAATATTTGAAAAACGTGAACATTTTTTTATGTAATTGAATTTTCTTAAAGGCAACTTTAGTTTCGGAACTTTTACGAATTTCCGAAGCCATACGATCGTAGGATTTATCGAGAATGCAGTTGAGCACTCGCGGAGTGGTCGTTATTTATTTTTTCTTCATCGACGTCCTTTATTAGGCCCGATGCGAGTGCAGCTTTTGCATCCTGTGTCACGATTCAAGCAGGTGCAATCACTTCAACACATGTGCAGGTTAAATTTAATTATAATTTTATAAAAATAAATTTATACTAATAAAAATATATTTTTATTAGGTTTGTCATTTTAAAAGCTGTTCGACGAGACCTAATCACTCAATTGCCATTACCAAAACGACTTAAAGATTATTTAAACACCGCTCAGTATTATACTGAGGATGTTGAGGCAAATTTACAACAGGAAGTAAACTGCAATACAACCGCACCAGTAGTGACACCGGAGCAACATATTCTTCTTGGAGATGCATCAGATACTGCGATAGTGACATCAGTTAGATGACATGATTAATGCACGACAATCTTAACCAAACATAATCATCAAAATACACTATGCTAAGTGGATATTTTTAAAATTCAAGTAGAAATTGCAGGTATTAAAACTAGTGATTGATTTTCTCGAAGTGTAGAAATAATTAAAAATGGACTTTTGTATAAATTGTAAATTTTCTTTTCCGATGCTGCTATTTTGATGATTAGCTGCTTGATCAACTTTTGTACCGTTGCGTTACTGAATATTTTTAAATATTCTATATATAAAAATATATATATAATTTTTTTTTATAATTTATTTATATAATAAACAAACAGTCTGAATTGTGTGCCAAAATTTATACACATAAAATTATTATTATTATTATTATTATTATTATTATATAATCACAATAATAATGTAAAAAATAAAAAATTCAATGAATGAAATAATTTAGTCATTTTTTACAGTGAATAAAAATTCGAGAAATGAAATATCATTTTTCCATTACCTCATTTGCATACAAATTCGTAATGGAATCTTTTAAGTTATTTTCCGTTTTTTCTTTCGACATATTGTTCAATTCAATTTCAGTTGCCTCAACCACAGTTTCGTTTCTAGATTTAATAAACTTTCCACCGGCAAATCCTAACACTCCTCCTCCAATAGCTGCAGCAATTCCTGCCTTTAAACCTACTAACATTCCAACCGGACCTGCACAACAACCAATAAGAGCTCCAGCTATAGGATAAAGTGCTGTTTTGTATTTCACTGCTTTAGTTAACTGCAATGTTCCTTGGTGAACATTATCTTCTGTTGAATCTAGATTATCTTGGATCTGATCGATTTGCGGCTGTTGATCCTAAATTTTGTATAAAAATAAATTGAAAAGTAAATTTTTTGTAAAATAATTTAATATAATTAAATTTTCTTACATGGACAGCTTTAGAAAATCCAGTAATTAAGCTATTTAGCGAAATTAATTCCTAAAATAAAGAAAAAAAATTGTTAAAAATTGTATTTTAGTTCCATTAATAATTTTATTACGTTGTATAATGTTTTCCACGAAGACATAACACTTTGGCTTTGTTTTACCATTGAATCAGCTTTATCAATTCGTATTTGTTTCTCACCCCATGTGTTTCTATCAGAAACAGCTTCCTCACATTCATCATCAATACTTGCTCGTTTTAGTAAAAATGCCGGATTTGATATTTCTTTGTGTTCAGCTATAAAAAAATAATTCAAATTAATTTTTGTAAATAAATTTTACAACAATTGAAACTATACTTAAAAATTCATGTATAGCATTCAAAGTTTCTGTTTTAAGTGGAGCTAATCTTTTATCAAATTCTTCTAGATCTTCGTCACGTATTTGGTTTCTAAGTCTTTCAATTTCCCATATATCGGCAGTTAACTGTTGGACGGTCCTTGACGCATTTACTTGTTCGTGGTGTACTTTATCCCATTCAGACAGCGTTTGAAACTAAAATATAAATAATAAAGTGAAACAAACACATTTTATATTGATTAATCACCAGTTAACGGTCGCATAGATAAAAGATAATGATTTTCTATTTACCTTTGTAATGTTACATTTGTGCTTTTTCAGCAATTCTAAATGTAAAGGTAGAGCCACTCGGGCACACTTGTGAAAAGCAACATCAAATCGTTTTAAAGGGAGTTTCTTCACGACTTTACTGTCACTGTCGTCAATGGACGGCGGTTTGATAGTATTATATGCCATTTTAAGTAAGCGGATATATACAGGTGTATTACTTTCGTGCTGCAATCGCAGAGTCATGTGCTTATCGGTTAATGTAAATATGCTGATTGGAAAACACTTTCATTTTAAATCAAGCGACATCTAGGGGTAATTTAATGCAGTTTGCAATTTAATCATTATATGGAGCGCCAATCCAATCACGATTTGTCATCAAATATGTTCTCTACTTGAGTAAATGGAATTTAAAATAAAATTAAGTCGTAATTGAAATAAAAATAATAAAGTTGTTTTATTAGACGATAGTGATAGTGGTAATGGAAGCGTAGCCATGTTCTTTTACTGATCCATAATTCGCTTAATTGCATTACAACGATATGGCGCCATCTCTTTGTAATACTCACAACTGAATTAAGTTATAGCATACAGTTGATAAGCTAATGCATCAAATAAAATAAAATAGACTTGTATTTAATTAAATTTTTTAATTTTATTAACAAGAATATAACACCCAAATGTAGGGGAAAAGTGGCACAAGAATACTGCAGAAAAAAAATAAAAGAGCTAAACTTGACAATGAATGCTCATTTGTTTATATAACGGAATGGTGTTTCGTTTCATTGTAAATATATGTCCAACTAAAAAAAAGTTATTTAACAAAAGGATTTGAAAATTCGTTCATCTAAATAAGCAAAAAACAAAACTGAAAACAGTATTTTTCTATCACAGAAAAATGGCAAATGAGAATTTGTTGGGTTATATTATTGTCATATATATATATAATATATATATATAATATTTATATAGACATAAATTTGATATAATATAAAAGTTTTTTCTCTTCATGGACATCTTTTTCATTACTTATATATATTTTCTTAAATTTAAACAGTAAAAATCAAGTCTAGCAAGTGCCAAATTAAAAATAAAAACACTTCTTGTTTTCGTATTTCGTTAAGGTTAAAATTAAAACCAAAATTCTCTTATACAATGATAATTGATAACATCAACGTTCACAAATATACATATCTATATCTCTTAGAAGATTTCTTATTTTCACTGCAATTATTTTTCGTAAACTCTTTTCACTTTTCATATGATTCAAAAAATAATGGAAATTTATGTTTAGTTTGGACTGAATATTTCTTAATAGATGAGGCACATTTCTTCTCTTTTTTTCTCTATCAGTCTTTCTTTATCATCTAACTTTGAAAAATCTAAAAAAGCTAAAAAATCTGTGCTTCGATAACTACCAAACTTAAAACAATTAGTTTCTAAAAAAAATTGTTATTTCTGTGTAAAATTGCTATACATAAAATTCAATTAAAATTTCTGATTTTTTAGTCTTTAAGATTTCTAATAAAACAAATCCAAATATTTGGCACAATTGAACAAAAAATAGAAATTAAATAATTAAAAATTAAAAAAATAAAAGTAAAATTGAAAAAAATTACATTATATGTAACGAGAGAAAATGTTTGCATTGGTTAGCTAAAGGTGTGAATCGTGTCGTTTACAATCTCCTTAAACATGGTGAAGACAGGAAGAGACAGAAATATCAAGAGTTAAAAGGGTTAAGTTTGGGACTCTTAATATATGTTTACAATATATACAAGAGGAATTAAGTAAACATTAGCAGTTAAGAGATAAAAAGTGACTAGCAAAAAATAAAATAAAATAATATAACGTAAAAAGCTAATTTCATTTTTTATCAAATGAAAAATACTGAGGACGACATTCAACATACGAAAAGATAAAAATTATAAAAATAATAACAGATTTAATTAATTCGCTTTTTATATAATATAATATAATATATATATATATATATATATATATGTAACAAAAAATCTTAAAATTAAAATTTAAAATTTAAAATTAAAAAAAAAACAATATTTAATTTTTACCAGACAAAACAGGAAAAAAAATCTACAGATATGATCTCATCAAAAATCCACTTCCCCATTTAAATCTGCTTCTAAAGTGAACACAATAAATGATGAAAATTAAAAACATGATTATTATTTTTTAAACGATGATATCTTTGTCTGGTGGATTTTTCTTCTCGTAAATATTTTTTTAAAAATTATTTCCTTCAATTAATTAATATGGCAAACTAGAAACAAACATGTTTTCAATGAGTGAAGGAGCGGGAACTATGTCTTCGAGCTTCAAGTAGAAGATCCTTTGCAAACCCTGAACACTGAGAGAACGAAGTTCTGGAAGTTTGCTTAAAATACGGGAAAAATAATGTGGTTTCTTCTGCGCTTCGCTGTTGTATGTTACATGATCTCGCAGGGAACCGATGATTTTCATTTGTAGTTGCTCTACTTTCTTCGGATCTCGCAGTCCATGTCGCTCTAAATAAATAAAAACAATAGATATACATCTCATATTTCGTTCCGAAATATTTTACAAACCTGTGACTAATGCTAGTGCACACAGACAAGCAAACGCTGAGATATCAAGTTCCATAGAATGAAGCGAATAAGAAAAATCATTAATAGCTGGCAACCAATCCCCGAAGCTGCGTTGACACTGCTCCTTATGCAAAACCATTCCATTGCAAAAGGTGAAGGTCAAATCAGTAGGTTTTGTCCTAAAAATTACAAATGGTAATAATATTAGGGTCAAGGTCAATAATTTGCATTAAAAAAATTACCTATAGGCTAACCTCAGTACAAATAATTCGAGACTGGCCGATTGAAATAAAAGATCTTGATCTTCTCGACACAAGTCCCCAAATCCTGGTATTTTATCTGCAAATGTTTTAATCACATCGATGGATGATGTCAATAAGTTGTAGAACCTTTGAATTTGTTCTACTTCAGAACTGGGAGACTCAGCACCAACACATTCTCTATACTAAAAATTAAATTTCAAAAAGAGAAAGAAAAATATAAATAAATATGTTTTTTCCTCTTATTTTATTTAAATTTACATGTGACAAATCTAAATTGGCAAGATCTGGTGTAGTGTCCACATGAGCGCGAACCAAGGCAGTGATGAGACTCACGGGCGGAGATGGGGGCGACTCTTGGGGACTTTTCGGTTTAGATGGTAATCGTCCGCGACGACCTTTCAAACTATCAGTTCGAACAACTATTTGCAGAAAAAAAATCATTAATTCATTCATTCATATAACAAAAATTAATTTATTTATTTTATACCTTCTTTTACCATCCCAACAACTAGGCATTTCTGAAAACGACAGAACTGACATCGATTTCTACGTCTTTTATCAACAGGGCAATCTTTATTTGCCAGGCAAACATACTTGGCCCCTTTTTGAACAGTCCTCTAAAATAAGTCAACAGAAAAAAAAAATTATAATCTAAAACTCATCCAAAACAAATTATTATTATTATTTTATATCACCTTAAAAAACCCTTTACAGCCTTCGCAAGTACGAACACCATAATGTTGACAAGCAGCATTATCTCCACATACAGCACACAATTGAGATGGCGATTGCGGTTTATCTTGGGTCGGTGATGACCTTGTACTAGAAGGTGTACTTGGCGTCGTAGGACTTTGCATACGCAATTTCTGAACATCAACTCTAAAAATATATTTAATAAAAAAATAAATTAAAAAAAATATATTTATTTTTTAGCAATTTCTAAATCTTTTTACCCGGGATCCGAAGACTGAAGAGTTAAAGATGGTCTTCTGGGTCTGCGAGTGATACCCGAAGGTCCAGGCAAGTCCGGCGATGCCTGAGCACTAAAAGAAGGTGCACCCTGAAGAAAAGACGACTCTCCGGAAGTCGATTGCAAAGTCAAAGATCCGAATTCAACAGTTTGAGATCCGCTTGCTAGCTGAACGGGAGCCGTGAATCGATGAGGACTAAACTCTGCACTAGTAACCGAAGAACCAAATGCAGTTTGACTAAAGGAAGCTGGCGTCACCGAAGTTGCTGTCAACCCCGGGACATAAGTAGAACTCGGCGGTTGTTTAGTCGTTGGAGGTGCGGGCTTGTAAAATTCAGCCACCGTGACAAATGGATCAACAAAAGATGGCGGAGTGGGCACCTGAGTCGGTGGACTGGGGGTTTGAGACGGGTACGAAAAGACGCCAACGTCCGGTTGAGAGTCACGTCTGTACCTCGGGGAGTAGGTTTCTTGGAACGAGGGCAATGTTTGTGGAGGAGAAGGCGATGTTGCCGTCAACCCAGCGAGGAATTCGGATGGGAAGACGTCGACAAACGCTGAAGGGTCTGTTTGGGGACTGTGATGGGAGAAATGAGATGGGCCAACTTCAGATTGTTGTTGTTGTTGTTGTTGTTGATGATGAATGTGATGTTGAGGTGAAGTTGAATAGCCACTTGCTTCTTCTCCGAATGCGGAGAGAGAGAATGAGACCGAAGTTAGTGGGTCGCCACTAGAGGAGGCAAAAGTAAGGGTTGGTGATGTCGAGAACGCGGGCGACTAAGAGAATAATAGAATAGAAAAAAGATAAATTTTCTAGTTGATTAAATAGAGTATAGATGGATTTTTGTATCTTTGTCAAATGTGATTTGTCTAAAAAAGAGGAAATATTAGGTTTGTGCAATTGAATTGAGTAACCGGACTTGATCACGATTATTTGGATATATATGTAGTAAAATAATTTTATTTATTTATTGGGGTACTTTTTGAGTGCAGGATGGAATTCAATTATGTTTTTTTGCTTTATGGTATTTAATATAATAATAAATAGATGATTGATTGATTTTTTTTTAAGAAGAAAAGAGAAAATATATAAAATTTATTTATATATTTTTATTCTTTTTGGAAATTTTATTAGAAATTGAACATAAAATTTAATATTTTTTTTACTTTTTAAAAAAAATTATAAAAAGTTGTAAAAATTGTAAAAAAATTAAAGAAATCTTATCATTGGGGCCAGATTCAATATGGCTGCCATAGCCCATGGGCCCTTATCAAATTACTTATGCAACTACTTTGATTAAGTTGAAAAAAAAAAATAAAAAAGACAAACTGCAGTTGGCTGCAATCAAGTAGACAAAAGGAAGTGAGCTATTGTATACAAAATGCCATCGCAAGTTATCCGTGAAAATGCCACGCTTCCATTTTTTATCAGTAAAATTGAGCACACAAACCCATATGGGAGTTTTCTAATTCATTTCATAGTTGATGTATACAAATACGTTGTAATAGAATCAGCAATGCATTACAAAGTGCTAAATCTTAATGTTATTGTCGTTTTCAATGATAAATCGAGTAGAAGCAGATGGAGTCAATTAAACGGTGCATTCAATTCCACACGGCGGGCGGGTTGGTTTCAACCCCATTTAATTTACCCTAATTTTAATCCATCACTTATCGACTCAAAAATCACCCACTGGAACTACCTTTTGTTGGCACCCAAAGGGGTCGAGAAAATTCTAATCACACAAATTATATTCATGTACCAATGGGAGTATCAGTTTTTAGTTTTAGTTTTTACAAAGAAAATAATGTAAAAGATATTTTTTTTTTAAATGAAAATAAAAATAGTATTTTTAGGCCTATTTTAGGCCTATTTTTATGCCTGTTGTCACAAACCATATGAAGTGATCTTAATTTTTTACGGATTCAAATTTTATCGAAATTTTTGAAAATATTTTTGTATTTTTGCGAGTTTTAGTTAAATTTGGTTTGATGTAACTAGGATAAGATATAATTGGCGAAAACTGATAACAGAAGATAGTTTAGATATCTTTTCTTGCATATAATTCGCAAATTTATAAATAAAATTAAAAATTCGCATTAAAAAATGGATTTTTTTAATTTTTTTAATTTTTAAAAATGAAAAACATCACTTTTTAATTATAATAATCAAAATATCTCAAACTATTAAATAAAAAAAATTAAACTTTTTTATAATTTTATAATTATAATCAAAATATCATTCATTTTCTTCAATGCCATTTAATCGGATTAATAATAATTACCTGTGGCGGCAAAACGAGCATTTCTGTGGTTGTTGTTTGCTCTTGAATAACGCTTGTCTTTGTAGCTTGTTCTTGAGACCCAGGGGTCGTGTACACAGGGCTCGGGGCGCACGAGACCACACAGCTGCTCGTGCACACTGGCTTCGACACCTCGCTCGCTGTAGAGAAACAAATCAAAGTATCAAAACCCACTCAATTTTAAAACAAAAGTTTAAAATAAAAAAAAAAGTTATATATAAAAATAATCACATTTCCTGTTATATAACTGAAATATTTTTTTTAACTGAAATAAAAAAATATAAAAATAATTTCTATAAAAAAATTTTTTTTTTATACTTACCGTAATTAAAATACCGGCCCCTCCAAAATCCACCAAAATAAAGTTTCATTTCAAATGTACTAATTTTTTAAATCGCTCGCGTTTATTTATACAAAGAATTTTCTACGCATGTGCAGTAAATAGATTCCGATTTTTTTTAATTTTTTTTTTTAAATTTTTTTTTAGATTTTTCTTTTTTAACCGAACAGTTAATGAAAAGTTCGACTTAGGATCATCCATTCAGAAACCTCCTTATTTCTTATCCAACTCCTCCCTTCCAACCAAACTTCCGGTAAACTATATCCGGTCTCTAAACCAAGGACAAGATCCGGAAGTCACCTTACATCCCCAACTTCCCCTTTCATCTCAATCTCCATCCGGAAGTGCTAATCTTGAAGCGCAAACAGCAGTGCAGACAAGCCAGCTTTCGGGCGGGCATTTCGAAAGAAAAGTTTTCAAATAAATAAAATAAAAATTAAATTAATGAATAATATTTGAAAAAAAAATTGTAAAAATTATAAAAATTCTCACTTTTATTCACTTTTACTCACCAAGCTTTCTCATCAACTCGGATTGGGTGAAAAAGAAGTTCAGTGATGTCATTCAAAATGTCCTAAAATGGCGACAGTCAATAATAAACTTTTTTGTTTATATAGACTTTTTGTTAGTCGCCACTGAATCCATCTCTTTTTTCATACTTTTCAATTCATAATTCCATCTTTTTTTCATTTCCTTTAAATATAATTTTTTTCATTTTTTTTTAAATTTCTAATTTATTTTTTAGCGCCATTTTTTTTCCTTTTCAACCAAACTTAATTCCTTTTTCTCAAACACTCATTCCTTAAAAATACATCAAATTATTACATAATAATAAAATTAAGAATAATTTAATGTATTTTAGTGGCAATTAAAAATTAGTAAATAATATAATTCAAAAAAATCAATTTTAATATATAAATAAATAAATAAATAAATAAAAATTTAATTTATTTAAAAGTTAGTTAAACCAAAATAAATTAAGCAATTTACAAGAGTAAACTGCAGGATGTGTTTTCTTATGATAACAGTTCTTTCCGGACCTTAACAAAACCTCACTTTGCCTTTTAGCCAATGAATGATAAATTTATTTACAAAAAAAATATTTAAAAAAAATGTTGAAAAAGGTTAAGCAAATCATTAATAAAAAAAATTAAAAAAAATAAAATTCATTCACAGGATGTAGAATTTGTAACATTCCAAAGGGCATCTTTATAAATTATTACAACTACACAATTTCAAACTTAAAAACAAAACTAAACTCAAAAATTCAAATAAATAAACCAAAAATCTACATTTTCTTTCATTACAAAGCCCCCTCTTATGTCGAAATACAAAAACAAAAATTTCTATCACTTTAGAGCAGAATCAAAGTCCTTCAAATTCAAAGTCCAAAAACCGAAATCGAAAACTTTATAACAAAAAACTTTTTAAAAAAATCTCTAATAACCCCAATACAAATAAATATAAAAATAAATTAATATTTATAAAAATAAAATAAATAACCAAATAAAACAAATAAACCTTAAATGTTCAATGTTTAAAAATATTTTCAAACACATTTTCAAAAATTCAAAACAAAAAATAAAAAACCCAAGTACCTGTTAGGAAAAAGCAGTCAGAGGACATCAAAATCAGTGTCACTTGTCGCAGGAGGTGCTCGGAAAATGAGACCATACGCGGGCGTCTCCGCCATCAAACGCCAAATCTCCAGAGACCGGTGAAGCCAATGACATTTTAGCTTCATCTTTTTCAATTTGGCTGCACCGTCTCAATTCACTGATTCCATTGTACACATTCACAAGTGCCCTCATATAATCATCAAACTCACTTTGTAATCAAATCTATGACCAATAGATGGCGCCAAAAAGCATATCGAAAAATTCATTCACTTTTATTTCTCTTTAAATTTTATCATAATATTTATTTATCAAGGCAAAATGAGATATATCAAAAATATTAATACTTTTATTATTCAAATTTATTTAAATTTCCATTTAATTATCATTTAATTAAACCAAGAAAATAAAAATAATTTTTTAAATTAAATTAAATTAAATTAAAAAAACCTCGTTTAATAACGCATTAACAATAAATCGCCATTGTTTTGCCATTATTTCCATATCATTCTATTCTATAGCATACCGTACCGTTACTGCATTCACGTCACGCACGCCCCGCCTACCTTTCGTGACGTAACGAAGCGCCAAGGCCGATTTGGCTTCAATCCAACACATGTGACGCAAATATGACGCACGAACTCCACGCGCAACGCGCTATTCTGGGACACACACAAACGCGGAATTCCCTCGAAAACAATGACATTTGGTGTCCATATTTTACACTAACCTATACCAAACCCTTCCGTTAATACCAACTCGCATTATTTGCTCAATTATCACCAAATTCATCTTTTTTTCCACCGTAAAATAGAAATCTCCCAAATTCGGGTGTAAATATTTAACCGAAGAAAAGAAACAAATCAAAAACAAAAAAATAAATAATTTTTAAACGATGGAGAGGGAAAATTAAAAACAAATTCAATCCAATTCATCACCATAGCAACAAATGATGCTACCATCTCCATGCCAACCAACTCATCAACAAGTTAGTAAGAAAATATTCTCGCTAATAATTGAGTTTTATACAAAAATCTCTAAAACAATCCAAAAAAAAGCGCAAAAAACGTGAAAAAACGCTCAAAAACCCGAATTATTCTAACGCTACGTTACAAATGACAACTTACGTTGAGGCTGAGGCGAAGACAACGCTAAAGCGGTCAGGGAAACCTTCCCTGGCACGCGACGGTGTACTACCAACGCCACGAGGAGGAATGTCCAAAAAATCGAACAAATGCACAAGAGCGTCCAGAACACGTCGACGCCCTCATTCAATAGTTAATAACAATAATCCAAAGTGTGCCTCATGGATCCGGATATCCGAGTTTTCGAGCTAAGGATGACCAGTGGCCATTTGTGCTGGAGTTTCAATCAGCTGCGGATCCGCCAACTGAGCTACACACTCACAACACGGCGTTTATCTTCAAACAGGCACGAGTGAGTTGCGTTGACGTCAGATCAAAGACGTCACGCCCCATGCGTCGGCTGGTTCGGCCAATGGGTGAGTGCGACGTCACCGGCGCGTGCTCATATGCACGACGTCACGGGGACGAGCCCCAGACATGGTTGATCGATAAGCGAGGGATTCCACCGTAGTAATTTTTTTTTTCGTTTAAAGCGACCCGATAACGATTTGTAAAATGTGTTAAATGGTCGCAATCTTTGTGAAATGAGTTTTTAATTTTTAATTACGTCATTAGTTGGGTTGTTATCAGTTGAATTTATGAATGAAGTTTTATTTTCGGATTATTTTTGAGATAATTTTATATTTTTTAAGATTATTTTATCGTTTTAAAGTGATTTTGTTGTTTTTTTTTAACGTAATTTTATCAATAACCGGATATAATTATCAATTTGTTTTTGTAATGTGATTAAAATTAAGGTGTGTTGTTATAATAATTTTAAATTGTAAAATGTAAATATATTTTTACACCTTTTTCGGGTTTTTCTTTCGATTTTTCGATCTGATCGATCACATCCGGTGTGGTTTTATCATTACGTAATTAGTTTATGATGAAGAATCATATCATAACCAAAACAAATCGTATTAATTCATTAGAAAAGAATTATATTCAATCGAAATGATGATTCAAATAATTCACTACGTCAAATTGACGTCACATTGTCCCCGAGGCCATGTTTAAGAATTTCTACTTTTTTCTGCCTTCTTAATAAAGTGATTTAGTCATCAAAGGAGTGCAATTGGAATGTGGTTTTGCGGGGGTGTTTCCACGATCAAGTACCAAGTTATGCTCATTCTACGTGGGCAGTTAATTTATATTATATAAAAATAAAAAAAAAATCAAAATCATTCTCGTTTTGTCCACTTCCGATCATAATTTTCACAGAAATTTGCAATTTCCAATTAAAATTTACGATAAAAAATTAATTTAAAAAATTAAATAATAATTACGTCATAATGATGTCATGTAAATGAGCAAAATATAAAATAATAACAAAAATATAAACAAAAATTAAATTTTTTTTATATATTTAATTTTATTTGCTTTTATAATATAAATATTATAAATATTAGAATAAATTTTAAATATAAAATAAAAATTGTGAAAAAAAATGTCTGCCATCTTCCCTTTTGTAAAATGACTGCAGTTCTGTGGCGTCATACTACACCTGAGTGTAGCCAATCGATCGTAAGCTGAGGCCAGAAAACAACCCCTCTCATCCCTCCACAACGTCACATTGTTATTAACGTCACCATAGAACTAATCAATACTTCCAGGGCTCGAATCGGGCTTCACCTCACACAAATTAAACCAGTTGAACACCTTCATTTCGAGTCCATTTCACCTGACATTTAATTTGTTTAAATTTAACTCGTTTAACCTTTATTTTTCACAAATATAAATATAATATGAAATTTTACATTTCTAAATAAAATATAACAAGTGCAAATGTAAAAATGCGTTTATTTTGTATAAATTGACGCCATTTTCCCATCTTTTTCTATTAAAAAGTAAAAAATAAAAAACTGAAATCAAATTTTTGGACTTTAGTTTGATTTGATAAATAAAAATAAGAGATTTTTCAAGAAAAAAATCATTTAATATCGTCAATGAATGAATGACGTAGATTTGTTTACTATACCACGGATCGTTTATCGGTAGTGTGACGTTATTTGAGATGTTTTTTCCCATAATTTTTATAACGTAAATCCAATTAAAAAGTGATTAAGATAATTTTCAATTTATTTACTGGATTTGGTTACAACGAGGTAGAAATATTAATCAATAAACAAAGTGATAAATAAAAAAGGAAGATAAAAATAATCGATTTTCTAGTTATGTAATGATATGTGTAGTAATAAAAATAAAAATCACGAACTAAGTCCAGTTGTTATGTAACTAAGGAAATATTAATAATATTTGATAATATTTATGTGGAAATAAAAACAAGCGTCATTTACATTTTTTCATTTAACTAAAATATTAATTAAATTTAAAAAAAAAATTTATTTATTAATTTATTGATTTTTTAATTTAAGAAACCATTTTATTTATTTTAAACACAATAAAATTAATTAATTAATTATTATTACTATTTTAAAATCATTTAATTAAGATCACATAATTAGATTTTGAATTTTTATTATTCAAAGCAATATTTAGATAAATTTAATTAATATTTGAACATTTGAACATAATTTTTGTCTTTATTTTCAACGTTATTAAATTCTATTATTTAAATATAAAAAAGCAAAAATACTTCGAAATCTAAAAATAATATCAAAACCCTGTGCTTAGATCACAATAGATCTAAAAATAAACTCCTATTTTTATATCAATGATTATAAATAAGAAAAAGATAAATAATAAAAATAAACAAAAAGAAGCAAAAACATGAAAACAAAATAAAAAACGAGGGAAGAAAGAAAATGCTTCGAATTAGATTTCAGTTCCCACGACGACAATATTCGTTCTAATTAAAGAATCTCAAAGAATCGAATCCTATTACTGACGTCATCTCGCAAGGAGATGCCTAGACAACGATATCCCCTCCCACGCAACAGGTGTCGTTAAGTAAAAATCCAGAGACACTGGGATACGTGAAAAATAATCAACAAACGTCTGTTGTTTAGTGAAAATTGGAAATGAAAAGTAGAAAAGAGTCGATATTTGATACCAGATCGCGTCATCGGACGATTCAACGAGAGAAAATTAAGGAGCGGTATTATAACTAAGGCGGTGTTCGTCGAACAATGCTATCGTTCAGAGAAACGACGCTTGTGCATAATAAATAAATAAATAAAGAAAAATGTTGATAGCGTCATTATGACGTGAAACTAAAGGGAGAGTTTTGCGGTTAGAGAAAGTTCACACGGACTTAGCACCTGAGAATTCCAAGTTTACAGAAGAAAAGAGAAAATATTTCAAGGTGAACTTAAGACAGGCGATTTATTACCGTATTTGAATTATAATAAATTATTCTGCTTTATTTATAAGTTGAAAAAAAAATGTTTCTTATTTTTTAGATAAAATTTTTTAAAATTTTTAATTTATTTTTAAAATTTCGAAATGTTAATATATGTAAATAACGTATAGAGAGAGTGCAATCAAACGTTAAGTTGCTGATATCGTTATAGAATAAATATTTCAATATTAACGTTGCAAAACAATGTATTTTTTACACTACAACGTCAACCTTAAGTTGATATTAAAAAGTGATTAAGATTTGATATTTGAAATCAGCTTGCAAAATATAGTAAATCAAATTTGATAACGATAATCGTTTAAATTAAATGTTAATTTTTTTTAACGGAAAAAAAATAATTATCGTTTTTGTTGTCAATCACAAACACAATCAGCGAATGCGGAAACAGAAGTTAAAGAACGAGAAAAAAAGAAAGAAAACGAAGGAAAGCATTAGATAAAGAATTTTAAAAATTCCATTTCCGCTAAATTGATAACCCTGTAATCACGAGTTCTAACCCCTTTCGCTTGCTTTATTTTATGCTTTTATTTTAAGTAGTCACGTGAAGTTCCTTCAGACCTTTTTTCACGTCACGGAAAGCTCAAGGAACACACATGACATTGTTGGAAAACATCCAAACCTGGTCATATGGTGAACCCCTTGACACCAAAATTAGATTCCCAACTAGTCAAACGTTATGATATATTTTATTTCGATATTTCCCTCTAATCGATTTCGTATTCACGGTATTCAATCAACGTAATTGTTCCGTTGGGAAACAATTCGAATTTGCTAGATTTGCAACTCTACCGTAAACATTTTTCAATCTTTATTAAGAGTTGCAAATCTGATGTATTGTGTAATTTATGATGTTTATCGATTAGATTCTGATTAGATGTGATCAAATTCTGATTAAATTTATTATAGATTTACGTTATATAATAATAAAATCAGTTTTATTTCTTGTTTTTCTTAATATTTATTTATTTATACGGGTTATAAGCCAGGTTGAGTGATAATTTTTCGAGATATTGCTATTACTTGTTAAATTTATGTGAAATTAATATTTTTATTTGCGATTGTGAAGTTATTTTTCTTTCCAGACAGATGGCGATGGGAACAGACACAGACATGTTTGCTGTGAAATGGATGCGGAGGAGGACAAACTCATTCAGCTTATGATGTTTTACGGCAACAAATTGCGTACTTATGTGTGTACAGGTGCAATATATCCCACTCAGTTTCATTCATTTCAAAAATCATTCATAAAAAACACGTAAATAAAATCACGTGTAACGGATTTCAACTCAAGTTAACGACACATTTCGATTTAAATTTAAATTTAAATTTCGAAATTTTTATTTTTATTATTTAATTAATATTAAATTAATTTTAAATCGAATTAATATTAAATCTCTAAATTAAACAGTTTTGATTAATTTATCAGATAAATTTCGTATTTTTACGCTTCGAGTGATAAGACCGTTAAATGTTTTGAAAATTTCATGTTTATTTACATTTTTTACCACTGTTTAATAAGTGCGCTGTACTCGCGAATTAATTCAAGCAGCATCATCAACTACGTCACATTGACGTCATAATCGATTCGCGCCATTGACGTCAATGTGACGTCAATGGGCGTCGTCTGCAGTGAGAGACTCGACCACTGCTTGCGGGGGAGGAGTTTCAGACACATGTTCATGGATAAAAATAACTCGACATCAACAACACCAAAAAAAAAAAAAAAATCTGAAGAAAAAGAAACCTGAAATACCAGGAAACAATTCGTCAAGGACAATACTGGACCAAAATTATAAATATCCAAAACAAACACCGTCATAATTTACAATTCATCATACCCAAAACTCATACTATTAACATCATTACATGAGAAAATAAAAAAATAAAGAAAAAGTGAAAATTTGTGGAAAAATATTCCGTTTTCTATCGCATTCGAATCAGGTTTTAGAGGTCAGTTTTTTAGCATCTCATGTCTCATCTCTACGAAAATAACTCATTCAACCCTGGGCCAAGCTCGTGACTGGGATTCCTCTTTTATTTTTAGCTCATTTTTCCAAGTCTGGACTGAAATAACCTCTCACGCGCCTATTTACGTACGAAAACCACCTGATTTAGTCCTGTGACTAGATTCCATACGATAAAACATTTTTTTTACTACCTTTCTAAACTCGTAACAAATTTAAGTCCAGACAATCATCGATTGCACGCGCCAGGGTATGTAAAATGACGATAACGTTGCCAAGGTTTCGCTTGGCGTCACTAAATCGATTAGTAATGCACAAACTTTGAGTTTTTCATGCTAGAGTGCACCACTTTCCACCATCAAACTTAAGTGACGTCACAAAGTTTGTTGCCAAGGTCGTTCCCTTATATGGCGACGGTTGGAATCCATAACGGAAGATTTTATGATTATGTAACCTTAAGAGTCATCTCGTTGAATTCTTACATGGTCTTACATGCACCAGGAAGGAGGATTTAAAAAATTCATGCTTCAGTTGTATTTATAATAAATAAATAAATAAACAAATAAATAAATCGGTCGAAGCGTTATTTATTTCTGCTGCAGTCAACAATCAGTTTTATAGTTTGACAACCATTGCAAAAAGCAAAATAAAAATTCTAAAGCGCTAGTACAACCGTTGTTATGTAACAATTCAGAATATAAATGTCTGTTGTTACCTTCGAAAAGATTAATGATCATTTACAACCAAATCGTAGTTATCCATTTCGTTTTTTTTTAATTTAAATTTTTCGTGATCGCAGTTGGGACACTCTTTCACATGATTATTATATTGATTTTTTTTTCAACGTTTATACGAGAATTTACGAGAATTAACGTGATTTTCTCTGACCTTCAGTTAAATTGATAATTAAGAATAGAGAATAAAATTAAAATAATATGGAGATTTGGAGATCGACTTACCTTAGAATATTAAACAATGCGCAGAAATTTTGTTTTCGATCTAACTCTTGATTTGCGCATCCATTTAGATCAATAATGTATAAATCTATAAAGTAAGTCGATTTTCCCAATCTCAATATCAACGTGTATTTATATTCTCACTATGGAGATCGCAAAAATCAACTTATCTTATTCATCAATTTGGATGCACGATCAAGAGTCGGACAGAAATAGAATTTCCGTGTTTTGAAAAGATATAATTTTAAGATGAATCGATTTCTGCAATGCCCCATTTATGAGGAATAAACAAGTGCTTCACAAGTTTATAGTCCTATATGGATTTAAGAATAACATGTAGCAAATTAGGTATTTTCATGCTGATAACCTGCAGTTTTATCATATTTTGGGGCTATTTTTTTTTAAATGGAGCCAATATTTTACTCAGTAATAAATTTATTGCAATATGCCAGATGCATTACAAGTAATAAATGAGAATTTGTTTTTACAGATAATTTTAAAACAAATTTTCGAAAAACAAACTGTCAAGAGTATTATTTTTCATCAAATACCAATTTTTATTACATGGTATTAGTATATTTGACGTGTAATTCGACAGTATAACCGTTAAATAACGCCAAAAATTAGGGAAGCAGATTATCGGACGAAAGTACAGTATAATAATAATTATAGTTCTCGGTTCCATATAATTACCTTAAAAAAAATAAAAAAAAATCAATAATTTTCAAATTCTTTCATAACCATATACTTTTGAAACACTTTTTACACCTTCACGAGTTCAATTCAAATTTTCGTTTTACCACTTACCAGAATTTAATTCTGTAATTCCAATTACAATTGCAGAAAAAATCTGTAAAGAAATAAATCAATTAATAAATAAACAAACAATTTTTTAAAAAAAAAATTTATATTATTTCTCCTTTAATCCTTAAAGTGTGTCAACAAAAATAGTGACAAACTAAATCTATTAAAGGAAAAAAGGAAGCTGTAATTGAATTAAATAAGTTAATACTAACCCATATTACAGTGAAAACCTCAGTTGTTGTTTAGCACATGGTCTGATAATGACTAATTTTGTTTACGTTCGAACAGACTGCTTTAAATTTGCTAGCATTTTGTACGCAATTAATGAAAATATAACGTTCCTCATTTCGCGTTGCAGATACTTGTAAACAAAATTTGCGGAGGAGGCAACAGGTAAATGTCACGGGCCTAATCCAAACCGAAAAAAGGGACGAACCACGCATTTCTGTAACCCAATAAAATAAAAATTAGTTGCAGTTACATTTTTTAATAACTATTTCTTTCTCTTTATATCATCATGTATAAATGAAAAAAAAAATTAGGTTAATTAAAACTAAAATTTTTATAACATCAAATAATTAGTCGTTTCATTTAGAAATGAAAAAGTTTTCCAATGGAAAAGAAATAAATGGTGAAATTTAAACTTAATTTCAAATGTAAACATCGCCGCCATGATGATTGCTAAAAAAAACCGTTAGTTACATTTATACCTTCTTGTTGAAATAAAAAATAAAAAAATATAAATGTACGTGTATAGAATCGTTACTTCGAATCGATCAACATTTATTTTTATCCGTTAATAAACAAGCCTTTTTTTTTAAAATAAAAATGTGATGTTGAATGGCCGTCGTGTTATTTACCTTCTGTTTTCAAATTCACTTTTCTACATGATGTGTAATTAATGCACTCGTTCTGAAACTTAATTACTTATTTTCGATAAATATATTACCTAATATGTCACAAAATAATGTAGGAAGAAAACTTCGGTTGTTAATTCAACGAGCATGCTCTAATAATGAGTATAATTCGAATTTCGAAACCGGTCGTGCCCAAACAATTGCGAAATTACCACACGACTTGAATAAAGAGGATTAAAATAAATTTTTGAATTAAAATCGTGATTATATTCATTAATTATTACATAAAAGCACTTAAAACCAATTATATTTGGTAATATATAAAGTTTACGATGATAAAATGCTCTTATCAATAAATCACTTAGACACTGCTGCCCCCTTGAAACAGGATCTTGTGATGCAGGATGATAAGTCATCTCTAGCGCTAACTCTTCGAACCATAAATAAAATCGATTTAAACGATTATAATTAAACGCATCAAAAACTCATTCACTATTTCTTTCATTTCGTTTTTCACGTAATTAAATATAATAAAATTAATTAATTTTTTAAAAAAATTTTATCTATAAATCCAAAATATTAATTTTTAATTAAAAATTTTTGCATATTAACTAAGCTGTAAACTGGTAGACAAAAGTTTGAAAAAACATAAACATTTTGCATTAAAACAAAGTAATCATATATGAAATACAATTTGTAACTTATTTGGCATCGTGAAAGCCACTCGAGTTATTTTTAGATCTGATCTCTGCCAAAACACAGCGAAATGTCAAAGGCCGACGCGATAAAACTCAACACACAAACACATTCACACATATATACGCACAATAAAATGATCGTATTAAAAAGTAACAAACTAATTACAATGTAACATCTAACTCTTATTACAATTACAAGTATAATTTACGAAAAAAAATCATTAAAAATTACTATATTTCTATAATTAAGAAATTTTTTCATTCAATTTACATCACAAAAAAGAAATTCAAATATTAAAATTCCCAACTGAATTAATATTAATTTATATCGTCCTCAGTTTTATATATAAATATATACCTTTCCTTTTCAACTTGGTTCCTGTATCACTCTCTTGATTATCCTCTTTGTGTATCCTAACTGGTGACGATTAAGCACTTGATTTACAACATTTTTTCTCATTTTTTCACTTTTATATTTCACAAAAATATTCCAAGCGGGCGTCATTTAAAAGTCGTACGAGGAGGAGCAAAAACTACAAAACCCACGTTCGAAATGCGATGCTCATTCTCCTACAACCAACTACGAGAAGCAACAGGGAAATCTCCGTGAGTTGACACAACTCGGGCCACCGGTGAAACGTCACCGTTGCCATGGCTACGGTACTGCTGGCTCTTGGCCCTCTTAGTTCATGACGTCAAATAGCTGCGTCATTCAATCAATAACTGCATCAATTTACTCTATGAAATAGTCTAAAGTAATAAAAGTATGAAAACAAATAATATTAAAAATTCAAACCACAAATATTTATATATTTCCACTTCGGTAACATGTTTATTTATCTAAACTAACACTAAACTCAAAATAAAACCTATTCCAGACCAAACGTGTGGAATATACAACTTTTAATGTATTAATCTTAATTACAGCTTATCTCAACTGTAAATTTTATGATATAAAACACCTTTATGAAATAGTTATCAAGATAACTTGACAGAGTGTTGAAACTTAGACCTTTAAACGAGAATGTTATGTAATTTAAAGTAAATAAACGTTATGTAACTTATTTAAACGAAAACATGTTGTGTTTTTATGGACAATTTTATTCACGATTCAATATTAAAACAGTCGCATTGAATATTGTGTAGAAAATGTAAAGTTTCTTTTATAAATGCGCATTTTTGTATTGATTACAAAATTGACATTTCACTTTTACCACAGGTCAATGCACTTGTGGTTGTAGTAAATCTGTGAATTTGGGTTAAAATAATAAAAGAGATCAATTTAAACCTTTTTATTTTCGATTACATAAATATAATTACTTAATTAATTACTTAATTTGATGCTACACCTTTGGAATTGACGTAAGAAAATGTATTAAATGTTATGTAACAGATTAAATTAAGTGAAATAAAAAGACAAAACTGAATGAAAATAACATCAACACAAGCATTCATTTATGATATTAGTCATCACACATTTTTCCTCCCTTAGCATTGAATAATGAAATGTGACAAGTTGCTTGGCAACCAATGTAAACAGTGATGTTTCTAGGCTTAAATTAAGACATCTCTTAATTTCAATTATTTTTACTGAAATGAAGTAGTTTTTTTTATATAAACATGGGCCAAACATTGTTTAGAGCAGCTCAATGGACTAGAGCAACTGATATTGGTAAAGGAAAGTTAGAATTTACTCCGTTAAATGAAGCAATTTTGAATTCCATTGGTAGGTTTCTCGAGGAGTTTAAAAATAAACATCCAGATGTAAGTAAACAAATATTATGCAATAAAACTAAATTTCTAATTTTAAATTTTAAATTTTAAATTTATTTATAGGAATCACTTGTTTTTTTTAAAAATCCTCTTATTTGGACCTCAACTCTGAAACTTAAAGATTTTTTAGCAGAGTCAAGCTTGTATAAAAAAACGTATGTTTTGCATAAATTATGTTTAAATTATGAATGATAATTTAATTGTTTTAAATTTAATTTCAACAGACCTGCAGGAAAAGTAGTTAGTGTCGAGGGAACAAAGGAAAAAGTTTTTATGGAAATTAAACAAACACGTGGTAAAGGTGACAGAGACCATGAAATTACTGTTTACACATTTTCAGAATTAGGAAATATTGTAAACATTGCCAAAGATAATAAATTAATTGAAATTAGAGCTTGCCTAGAAGGTAATTGAGTAAATTCACTAAATTTTACATTATTAAATGAATAAATAAATAATTATATAATTAATTAAAAAGCAAATCCTGATCCAATTGGAAAAATATTTGGAGAAGCATTTGCAACAATCCCAGACATGAAAGATCAAGCTCAAATATTACTATTAATGGAAAAAGTTATTAATGTAAATATAATTTCATTTAATTTAATCAATTTAATCAATTTAATCAATTAAACAATATTTTTAGGAAGAAATTGCAGCTTTAGGTGGTACAGGAGGCGAATCAAGTCCTAAAATCGCTGCAGGATTAAATAGAACAAGTTTACGTCTTCTTCTCTTATTACAACAATTAGATTTGCAATTAATGGAACAATCTTTTAAAAAAATATCTGGGTAATAAATACGAAAATGAAAAATAACTCAACTTAATTACGCATTTAATTGTAGTGAAGTGCGCTTAACTCCTCAATCGATCGACAACGAAGTAACTTTTCTAAAGGCATTTACTGGCAAGGAAACGAAATTTAAATTATTAGAAGATATTTCATACACGTCGGACGTAGTTACACAATTCGGATGTCGTGCTCCACTTTCGAGACAATTTCATGGCGATATTTGTTATTTGGTTGTAACTCCAATGGATGGACCGATTTTGTACATCACTTGCAACACTGCGGGTGTTTTTATTAACAAAGTTTGTTTCTGTTGAAATTGATAATGTTTTAATTTTTTTTAATGTTCAGTCAACGTCTGCCAAATTAGGGACCTAAGTCAAATTCTGCGGATTTAAATTACGAACGAATTAGTGAGATTTATAAAGACATTCGTTCATTAGTTAAAGCTCAAAGTCCTCACTTCGAAACCATGATCTCCAGTCAGGATTTTATTAATTACGTCGACACTAAAAGAATCCAAACTCGAGCTATGAGGACTAAATCGTTGAGTGGATTATCTATTGGTGCTAGATCAATTCCTTACGAATCGTTTGAAGATTTAGGAAAATTGATGGTAAATTTAAAATTGGAAATCCGGGTTTATATAATCGGTTTTAATGTATATATTTAATTGCTTTTCCAGCCTCCAAGAGCAGCAACAGCCGCCATTAAATCACAATTAGGTGAAAAAACTACAGTTGTTGTTAAACCAGGGCCTGTAGCAGAAAGGCCCGAGAAGACAAAGTCTATTACGAGAACTCGGCAGAAACAACACTTCCGTGGAGAGAGTTATTGGGAAAAATTAAATGATATGTTAGCTATTTCATCTGAATCGGCCATTATGGAAGTTGGGTATGGTTAAATGTTAGTTTAGTATTGTAAGTGATTTTATAACATGTTTAATTTAATAATCAGTCGATCAGGAGAAGGAGCTGCGATTTTTGTTGAGAGTTCCGAAGAGGAAGAATCAGAAGGTGAAGCAGTTGAAGATGCTTTAACTGGAGGAATGGGTGAAATTGCTGCAACTGATTTGCCATCTGAATATTGGCAAGTTCAAAAGTTATTAAAATATGTCAGGGTTAGTATATTTTGTTTAAAAAGTTGATGATATTTTAATGAGATTTTGATTGTGTTTTTATTTGATTTTTTACAGGCAGGAAATCAAACTGGAACTGCAATTGCACTTATGTGTCTTCGAGATTATAATTTAACCAGTGAATTTAGTCAAAGAGCTATTATGGAAATGAAAGGATTAGATATGTTATTAAATTTATTAGAAACTAACGATACCAGATGTAAGGTAATTTATTTATATATTTATTTGATGTATAAAAGTTTAAATTATAATAATTTTATATTTTATTTTGAAAATAGATTGCTTCTTTAAAACTATTGCAAGAAATTGGGAAAAATAAAATAATGAGTAAAATGATTTATCGTTTGTCTGGAATTCAGAGTCTTGTGGCGTTACTACAAGAAAGTAGTAAACAAGTGACGTCATTAGCAGCTCAAAATATTGCTGAATTAGGCACTTCAAAGCGTGTCAGAAATATTGTTTATGACAATAATGGCGTCCAATTGCTTGTTAAATTACTTAAAGTGGATCCTGCAGTTTTCCAGTTGCCCTTAGATGTACAATTAGTGAAATTGGAAGAAACAAGAAGTGCAGCTTTGGCTTTGTGGCGGTTAGCAGTGAGCAAAAAAGTGCGGGTTGCTATTCGAATGGCTGGAGGAATTCCAAGATTAGCAATGCTACTTAAAAATGCTAAAGAGGGAATTCTCGCAGCTGTGCTTGGCATTTTGCAAGAATGTTTAGTGGATGTATGAAAAATGTTCCATTTTATATTTTAAATTAATAAACAAGTAAAATTTATCTCAATTTTTACAGATTCCATACCAAGAAGCAGCAAGAAGAGAGGGAATGATAATTGATATTGTACGAAATTTAAAATCACCTAATCAAGAATTAGCAAGATTATCAGCATATGCTATATTCAGGGTTTGAATAATAATTTTAATAAAAATAATGTATCATATAAATTGAACTATGTTTTTAATTTAGTGTGCAGAGGATACAGCAATTCGAGAAATGGTTCGCAAATATGGCGGATTAAACCCACTTGTTAAAATGTTAACTGACACTGAATGTGCGAAAAACAAAATGCTTCTTGTCGCCATAACTGGAGCACTTTGGAAATGTGCCAAATCTCCAGAAATTGCAAAAATTCTTCAAGACAAAAGCATCATTGCAATTCTTACTCCATTTCTTGCTGATCCATCTAATGAAGAAGTATTTTCCTCTTTTAAACATTTTATTGACCTTTTCTAAACTCTTTACATTTATAGGTATTAGTGAATGCAGTTGGAGTGATTGCTGAATGTAATAGAGATTTAAAATCACTTATGGATTTCCAAAAAGCAGGAGGAGTTAAATCTCTAATAAATATGTTAAATTATACTAACAAATTATTGCTCAAAAACTGCTGTAAAGCTTTAAAGAATTGTGCAGATGAAAAGAAATGTTTAATGTACGCATTTGTAATGAATTAATATTACTCTTTTCTATTTGTATTTCTATCTTTTTTAAAGAGATATCGAGCAAAACGATGGAATTCGCTTAATGTGGTCGCTTCTTAAACAAAATGATGAAGAACTTCAAGCAACAGCAGCATGGGCCATTTGTCCTTGTATTGAAAACTTGGAAGATTCTGGGGAATTAGTTCGAAGTTTTGTCGGTGGATTAACGTTGATGGTTAAACTGCTCAATTCGGACTCTGAACAAGTTTTATGTAGTGTTTGTGCTACTATTGGAAAAATCTGTCGGGATACAGAAAGTATGGCTGTCTTGACTGATAATGGAGTTGTACCACTTCTTGCACGACTTTCTACTACAGTAATGTATTAAGCATGATTAACCATTTAAAAATGAAAATAATTTAATGTTTATATGTAGAAAAATCCTATTCTTCAACGCTATGTTGCTGAAGCAATTGCTCAAATCTCCAACTGGGGCAATAATCGCATTATGATTGGTGAAGAGAAAGCAATAGCACCAATGGTTGAGTTTCTCAGAGGTTCTGATCCTTTATTGCTACGTCATACTTGTATTGCTCTTAATAATTTGTCTCTGGATCCTGCAAATTGTGTTGCTCTACATCGTGCTAGAGCAATTCCTGTAAGTATTGTGTTTAATTTAGATCTAGTTTTGTATGTAAAATAAATGTGAATTTTCGTTTGCGATTTAGCTTTTGACTAAGTTGGTTGCAACATCTGCTGAAGATCTTGTTCTGCAAGAAGCTGCTGCGACATGTTTGGCTAATATTCGCCATGTTGGACGTGTTAGTGATGCAGCGAATTTAGCTAAAGCGTGAATAAATATTACATTTGTAATATATTGTTTTGTATTATTTTTTTAATTGCATTTTGCAATAAAAACATTTTTATTTAAGTTTGGGTTTATTTTTGTGAATTAATGTGAATAATATATTGCTTGGTTTTAACGAAATGATTTATTATTAATAACTGACTTATTGGATACTGTTTGACAAAACAAAAATAAGGATTTCAATCATCAGAATATAATTTTATCCATTTCTAGAAATTGCATTATCTGATATGTTGTTTTTCAGTATGACGTCAATTGATATAGAAATTGCTCGATGATATAAATACATACTTAGAGAAATGTAAAATTAGTTTTCATCATTTAAGTTTCCCATTCGATAAAATGAAATAATAAAATGTAAATTACTACAGTTGTTAGTTACCAGGGTTGTAAAAGCCATCTCTACCTTGATCTCTACTAGTATCACGCTACTGGTAGCAACCGCCACCGCTAGTAGCGACTACTACTTTTTTGCAGGTTTTTAATTGTTTATCATCTATTCTCTTATCAAAAAATTCCAATCTGCAATAGTTGGAAAAAATGAGACAATCTGATAGATAAAAATTTACTTAAAAATATATTTGTTTGCAGTTTTGGGGTTATAGCATAACTATCTCAAAATTTTATTTCAAAAACAACTATTTATGAAAAATAGCAAAAATTAGTATGATGTCATTTATGGACAGGCCCTTGAGTATTTCAAATCCAGAGTTAAAAGGGGAACTCCCCCAACGGGGGAAGGGGTTGCTTGTTACATGTTAATGGCCGACCAAAGGGTGGCTGAGACAAGTGTCGCCCTCTATTTTTGATTCGTACTAATTACAATCTTTCGACTATTATATTATTTGTTGTGTAATGTAAAATTTGTAATAAAAGATGTACACATTTTCAAAATAAAATTCAACAATTAATAAATCAATTTGTTCTAATCATTGCGTCATTTATTTTGCAATTTTAAAAATTATTTCTTAGACTAAAAGATCACATACTGAACGTTGCAAATTTTAAAATATTGTTTAATTTAATTTAAGTCTAAATTTCTTTTCATTTTTATACAATTTTATTTACAACTTATTCTAAACCCGAATATTCTAATTGTTTTTAAAAGCAAAATTAAATGTCTTAATACCAAAACAAGTAACAGACAAATTTAAAAAATATAATCAATGTACAAAGCATTCAATAAGCAATCAGATCCAATTAATTAACACCATAACAAATAATTTGTTTGTTATTAAATAAAAATATCAACTACGCAGTAACCAGCTTCAGTACAATACTAAAATGTATGTATGAAGCTTTTGAACTGTTTACTTTGCAGATTTGTAATCTATACATTATGCACAATAGTAAATTAAAATTAAATACATTACATCTGACAACATTTTTTTGACCATTTTTTTGGTTTTAACAGCTTTATTGCAGCAGCCATGTGCAAAACTTAAACAGTAGCTTAGCAAACATTAAAAAAAATAATTAATTCCACATGATAGGTTATTATTACAAATTTAAAATTAAAGAAAAGTTCAATTTAAGCTGTAAAAAACAAATTGAATGATATATTCATTGTTTTTAAGTTTTAAAATAATTTAGAAAATCAAAATTTGAATCACATTCATTCATTGACTCCATGTCATACATCACTTCTGTCTTCCTCCACCTCGGTGTTTTGAATTTCACACCGCTGGGAGTGTAGAAAATGAGGCCGGGAATGGCAGTAAAAGATGAAAAAATGAAGTGATTAAATCTTATCAAAGCTTTTTACTTTGAAGTTTAATTTCTTCAGTTTGTCCTTCTACTTTAAAACATTCTTTGATAAATTCTTCCATTACTTCCAATTGATGTTATTTTACAGACCCTAAACTATGATTTTTCGTCAGGATAAATCTAAAAATTAATAATGTAATAATTATTACATTCGAATTATTTTCATTTGTTAATAATTATACAAACCTGCATCCGAAACAAAACCCCTTCATTTACAAGGGCCTTAGTTAACACAATGGACTGTTAGAAGTGGACATTATCTATAAATAAACGAAACAAAAATAAACCAATACCGCACAGAATCATCTAATAATATATTAAATACCATATCTTGTGCCACATATTAAGAAGAACTTTTTTTAGTTTTAAAATTTGCTGCTTTACTTAATAAACTAGCTCTATTGTAACCATCTTTGTTATCTCTTGTTGTAGGCACACCCATGTATGCACAGTATCTGAAAAATCACAAGATATTAAAATTAACAAATGTAAAAAAATTCGAAATGTAACATAATACCATAATATTCCCAGCTTGTGACTGGTGCAACTGGTATGCCTGTTAAACACTTGTTTGTCACTCGCCATTATCATAGCTGTTATGTATCCTCCGTACGAAGCTCCCCAGATTGCAGTACGATCACGATCCACGAAATAAAGATGCATTTTGAGATAACTTCAAAAAATAAATAAATAAATAAACAAATTACTTTTTTAAAATTAAATAATTAAAATTTATTTCAATCAAATTATTTAATTACTTAGTAACTGTGTCAGTAAATCTTCAAAAAATATATAGAAATTATACATTTTTATTTTACATCAAATATCTACTAACTTAATTGCCATATATCTAACAATTTTAAATCTATTAGAAAATATGTAAACAGATGATCAGAACTAATTTTATTTAAGCTGGGATTTTTATAGTTTTTAATACAAAATGGTTCAAGTCTAATTAGTTGACAACATCTACAGTGGAAACAGGAATCGACCCTTAATCCAGCCATTTTCCTAGTGGTAAATTTGTAAACTAATCAATTTTTTTAAAACAGTTGTATAAAATAATAGTTCAAAGTTAAATAAAAATCAAGTAAATTGTCTACAGTAATTCTTATCAATTGTAAACATATAGAAATTAGAATTCATCTTTTTGCTTTACCCTTGTTTAAATTTTGAATCAACCTTTCTGGAATTGTTTTTAGCCAAAATTCAACTCATAATTTTCAACAAGACTGTTTTCACTCACAAAACTTAAAATGATTTTCATTATTAGTCAATAAATTTTAAAATATGTTTAAAATATGAGTTGAATCTCATGTTTGTGCAAGTTTAAAAGTTTAAAACAAGATTAAATTAAAAAAATTCATCTTTTTGCTTTACCCTGGTTTAAATTTTCTGGAATTGTTTTTAGCCAAAATTCAACTCTGGGATCATAATTTTCGACATTTTCATTATACCAGTAATCAATGAATTTTAAAATAAATAAAAACAAATAATAAATATTGAATAAGTCTATAAAAATTAATATCTAAAACGTAAAAAATGTAATGATTTTACAGATTCTATTTTCAACTTAATTACAGCTATTAAATGTTCAGTCAAATCTGAACTTAAAATTTGTGTAAACAACTTAGTTTTATAATCTTTACCAACTGATGACTTCACTAAGTGGTCTACTAACACAGATAAAAAAGTAGTATAATTATTCTGCTGAGCATATCTACATGCAGATAGAGCAGAACACACTGTTAATTTCTTCGCAATAATACGTAAAATAAAACTTTTCAAATTCATTAACATCATTCTATCGGACATATCACAAGCTTCAAACAAAAATTCGTAATGTGCATTTCTCAGAACCGGACACGAAGTTTCACCAGAATCAGTACATCCGTATAAGAAATGTAAAATAAATTTAAACATTTCTGCAGATGCACATTTAAATCGAATTTCACTTTGATTTGCTTCCATAAAATGTCCATTCAACATGGCATCAAACATGTCTGACGATTGAGTAAGAATAGAACGATTCGCAGAAACTCTTTCGCCATCATCTAAGATAAAATGAACATCTTCATCAAATTCTTCACCATTGAAAACGCAATAATCTCTTTTGTGCGTTTTATGTGAAAATGAATTAATATCCGAAGACTGACCTTTTTCACAAATTTCAAAAAATATATTCAAAGAGACTTGGTAATTATCGTTAGACGGATCTGCTAAATTCTTCAAAAACGATTCTAATGCTAGATAATAAACACCAGAAACCTGGTTGTAATTCTCTACTTCCGTAGCTAAAATATGGGGAAGTATCAAAGCTACAGTTCGTTTAACAGACTCATTACCTGTTGTTAGTAGTCTGTTAATATTTTCTAATCCATATTCTGAATGTACTTTTCTTTCGAATTCTCTCAAAATAAATCCTTTACAGAATTGTACATATTCACAAGCAAAACATGAACCAACCGAGTGCTGTAAAACTGAATCGTCCATTATTTTCCGCACCATCTGAGGAAATTGCAGAAGAATTAAATCCTCAAAACAAACATCGTTACGTACCAACGGCATCACTATATCCTTAAACCTTTTATGGTATGACCCAAATGACCAGCCCCGCAGAAAAAGATCTAAAATGACTGAATTTAGAAACCGAAAATGAAACTTATGATATGCGGATATTGCAGTGAAAATATTTATAATTTCCTGAATCTTATAAGAATATGAACAATCATTTAATATTACTGATTTGGTACCCTCGATCAATTCATGTGTTGAATCTCTAGTTTTAACGTAATTATTAAGAACATTAACCAAAATCGAAACTAAATCTAGATTTAAGAATTTAAGAATGTGTGATTCATTATATTCCTCTGGCACAAGGAATCGTCCTGAGAAACCAGGAAAGAATTCTCCTATTGCGTCTATTGCGATGTTCGCTTCTTCATCGTATTTAAGCCCATCCAATCGACGTAATAAAGATATTAAAGTTTCAAATCCGTCGACAGTCTGAAAAAGTCGATCGCGATTATCAACATGGCAGAGCAGTTGACGTAAACCATAAAGTGGTCTACTTTCATCGTCGTGTAAAAACCTTTGTATACGATTTATATAAATAGGCACCATTCCTGCTTCACCCATCTCTCTGCGAATTACATTCGATGTGCGAGAAATATGAGTTAAAATTTCAATAGATGCGCCCTGTATAATTTCATCGATGCTTTGTGCATAGGTGACTAGATTTTCGATACCAATAGTTGTTCGAATCTGTTGAGCAGGTATCTCACTATATATGTCACCCGTCAATTTAGCTATTATTCTGAGAATCTTTATCGTTAAATCGTTATCGGTTGGATTAAATTTAGTAAGGATTATTTGAATTATTTGTTCTCTTGATGCCCGAGTACTGTTTAAACATTGAAGAGTTCTGGTAGCCACGTGGTTACTATCTGACAATTGACAATACAGTAACAAGTCAATTATGGCCGAATTTATATCTAAATTATGAAAAATCGTCCGTGCTTCTTCTTGATAAGATAAATTTATAATGGTTTTGCATAGAAAAACTTGGATTGTTTCATTTTTATCGAAGGATTTAAAAATGGACGTTATTAATGAAATTGTTTCCGTATTTGAAATCATTTTGCGGCATTCTTTTACATGACAACAAATTGTGAGAATACCTATTGCTTTTTCCGTCCATTTTTCATTTGGTTTCAATAAAAGTTGTAATATATTTGTCAAACCACCAATTTTATAAAATTCGATTACGTCACGAGTACTTATAGAATGCCAAAATTTCCTGCTTGATCTAAAATGCTTGTACATCCCAAAATGCTTGTGTAATTTCAATAGTGATTTTTCAACAACTTGACAGCAGTTAGAAGTGAGTGAATTAACTAAATCCTGCAATTCAGATTCGCTAAGTTCGTTATCAGCCATGTTACTTCGATCAAGAAAATATAAATCAGATGCAACTGTAATCGCAACGGTTCATTTCTTGAGTATAGTTAGTTTGTTTATATGTTAAATGTTTTACGTAAACGTCAAACTGACGTACTGCACAATACAAGGTCGATTGGTTGGTTCAAATACTGCTACGAGATGACGATATATAAAAATTATCCTTCTCTCACCTTAACCCGTTTCCCCCTGTGACAATGGGAAATTTCAACTAGCCCATGTCTTGACAGATTACTCCTAAATATTTATTTAAAAGGATTAAAATATGTTCAACTCAATGCTACCCTTCCAACGTCTGCCCCACTACTTCCTTACATTTAAATAGATTCATTTAACATGATGTGGGTGATGGAAAAGGTAAACAACCAAGAAAAAAATTCAGGGGAGAATAAATTTAAAAAATAAAATACAATAAAAAGTTTGGTGTTTAAAAAAAAGCACGACCACCTGAAAAAATAATAGAATTAAATAAAATTAGCTTTATAAGTCTTAATATTCCGAAAGATTCGAAAATTTCTAGTTTTTTTCCATTTTTATCCTAATGACGCTTCCCTTGTACCAAATGCAATGCTGGAAATCCTCATAATAAAAAGTTAAAAAAGTAAATAAATATAAATTACTAAACACCTGTACCAATTATTATGAAAAAAATCGTAATTTCTACCATTATCCTAAATTTTGTCATAATAAAACCATTTCAAATAATTTTAAACAATAAAATCTTAATTACAATTTTTTTTTATAAATAAATAAAACAAACTCATAAAACTTTCAAAAATCATTAACCTTTCAATTTAAAAAAAAAAAAAAAAAAGTTAATTGAAAAAAAAAACAACAACAAAAAAAAACTTGACATCACATTTTGAATAGACTGGGTTGCTGTCTTATGTAGATTAACTATAATAAACATATCTAAAATCATTTCTTACTTCAAAAAAGAATAAATCAAACTTTTTTTTTTTAAACTTTAAGTAAAAATGCCACTTGTTACTTTTTATATTTATCATTATTTTTTTCTTGCAAAAAAATCTAAATTTTTTTCTAATTTTAAAAAATTTCTTTCTTCTCTGAAAATTTTTATTTTCTTTTAAATCTTTAATCCTACCCTGGTTGGTAGAAGGCTGAGTCACTGAGGTGGAAGGCAGTGAGGGCGGCATGAAAGATGATAAAGTGGTGTTTGGAGGTGGCAAAGTTGGTTCTGAACAAGGATTCGCATTGTTGCTGCTGCTGTTTTTTACTGCTGTTGGCCGACGCCGTTACATTTGAAATTTCTAAAAATAAACAAATAAATAGATAAATTTTAAAAAATTACCAAAGAATAAAACAAATTAAAATACAACTTTATTAATTCTACAAGTAACCTAGCAAAACCCTCTCATCCTTGAAAGGATTACAAAACCCTTTATAATAATAACAATAAAAAGTTAACATAAATTCTACTTATCATGACGACTCAACAATATTTACATTTCACAAACCTACCAAGTTGGGAGTTGAGATCAAGCATAATGCTCATTTTTCAAACTAGTTAAGGAAATGGAGTGTTTACTTTCCCCGATGGGCCGATTTGTAATAGAAATATCTTGGATTTGACTGTTAATTTCTTGCTCCGAATGCTTGGTGATGTCGCACGCCAAGCAGTTCGCTTCTTGCTTGCATTATGAGTTGGCGCTAAAACCCGGTATTGCTAATATATATTAATGCGTTAAAAAGAAGGAGTTAAAGTATTTAATGATTAGTATACATTAAATTAATATTTTTTAAATATGAAATCATTTGAAAGCTTATTTAAATTGATAGAATTGAAGAAAAGCCCTTTTATAGGCAAAAATAAGATAAAAGTAGTAATTTACCCAACCTTTTCCTTTAAAGCTCCACCACTCTTTAGTGACAACTCTATTATTTTCGTGTGCTACTTTTAGAAAATATAAATAAATATATAAATAACTACATCATTTATTATTAAATTTTATTAATCTCGCAGTAATAATACCACCAAGTACAATCTTATATGAATAAACAAACAAAATGTATTTTTAAATTTCATTTAATTTCAAATAATGAAAAAATTGATAACTTAACGACGATTCTGTTTCCTAGACACTGGCCCAATCACCTCATTGCTGTGACAGCCGAGTGTCCTGTCAAAATTTTATCAATGAAATTTTTACAATAATTATAGAAATTTTCTGTCGATGAAGAGGCAAAATGCAGTTGAGTTATTTCCAATGTAAGTGCACTTTTTACAGAAAATGTCACAAGATCCCTCAATGTATCCTTCCTTTACCAAGTTACAAGTGAAAAGTATAAAATCAATAAAAGATGCTTTGTCATATGTCAATGTTTAAAAAATTCAGTTTACCTACTACATGTCAGCATATTTGTGTGGCAATTTTACTTCAAAATTGAAATTTTTAAAAAATGAAAATAATCACTTTTACAGTATTTTCATTTAACTTTTAATCATGTCGGATATATTAGCAATTAAAATTAGAGTCATTTATTTTTAAACTTTTTTAATTTTTCGTACATATTTAAAAAATCATTTAATTAATTAATAAACAAATATATTATTTAATTACTTTGCACAATTTTATTTGAGTTATTAACAACAACAACAACTCAACAATAATTAACATCTAAACATTATTTCAACTTTCAGTTGTGCTGATAAAATGTGTTAAAATCACACTGAATCTTTAACAGACGTTGCTAAACAACACGACAACACAATACCCAAAATCTAAAAACAAATAAAAAATAAATGAATAATTTTATATCTATATCTTCATCTTCAAACAACAAAAATAAATACCTGAATAAAAGCAATGCCAACTCCTACACCACCAATCGTAGCTACATTATCTGATACATAGTCACTAAAAGCTTGATAACACCCCTATAATTAAAAGCAAACACGTTAAAAATTTAATAAACCACATTCTAATAAGCTTCTTACTTGTTTATAAATATCTTCATTCTTGCATGTGACAAATTTGTCATCTACTTTAGCGCAGCAAGAATCGGGTATTTTGCCCTTCCAATCAGTTGCATTATTACTGCCACAACACTTGAACTGAAACAGAAAATATTTTCAATTTTATGTACATTAATAAACATTATTTTAACCATACATATTCCTGCAAATCATCGACCGCTGCTTTCGTATCATTATTCTTGTCATAATCCTTCATTAATTCGTCGAATGCCTTCTTTACTGCATCTACTATGTCATCTTTCTTCGTATAAGCAGCAATTCCAGCGCCAAATTCAAACACAAAAACGAGACCAAGTAAAGCTGCAAACTAATTAAATACGATTTTAAATGTTATGCTCAGTTTTGTGTATCATCTTAACCCTAATAGCAGACAACGTTCAAAAGACGTTTTAATTACAGTGCAGTTTTGGGGTATTTAGTGTTTAGTTATCATTTGAAAAACGTTAAATAAACTCTGCCATTAGGGAATTTGTATACATCCATAATACTTACTGTCATTAACATGCAATAATTGTTCCGAATGGCTCCGCAACATCCGAAAAAGGATATTCCAGCAACAAATATTCCAACAAGAATCAAAAATATGGGAACTGATTGATAGCCCTCATTTAAATGTTTCGATAATTCTTTTTCTCTGCTTATAGCAATAGATGCTACAGTAATAATAAGAATTCCAGTTACCTAAATAAAAAATAAAAATTAAAAATGATTTATTACTCGTTTTATTATATCCTGTTGACTAGTGTTAATCAACTTAGGACACTTTGAAATGAAACATGCTCTAAAATGTCACGATGTCAAAGCATGATAACATAAATTTTAGTGGTTTTACAGACGATAACAGAATTAGAAGATATTAAGTTATTAGTATTGAATCACCAGATAATATAAAATACGCCATTTTTATTTTCTAATTATTAAATTTTATTTTCAACTTTATTTATAGGTTTCGTTAATATCTCGATTAAGTTCCAAAGCAAACAGAATTTTCCAGGAGAAAAAAATACTTCCTCAAAAAAGAAATTAGTAATAAAAATATTATCAGTTTGCCTTTGTAGATTTAATGTTGTAATGTTATTATAAAACTTTAATTTAATTTTTTCTTTTTCATTTTGTGCGTTTTATTTCTGAGTTTTAGATTTTTTTTACCTAAAAAATAATTTTTTTTGTTTTCATAAAAAACTGCTTAGACTTTTGCAACTTGCGATAAAGTTCAGATAAATGAAACTTGGCTTTGAGATAAAATCGAAAACTGAGTCAAATTGAGTTAAGTGCAATACACATACGCACAGGTGTTTAACAAGGTCCCGTATTACATCTATCCAGGCAGTAGTCATGCATCAAAAATATTTTTCTCAATTGATTTTATATACGGTGTATAAATATAAATAGATATGTTTAGTTTTTTAATGAATTTATGTATGTATTACAGGTTAATTTCGCAATAATTAAAAATTTTATGCTTTAGATACGTACAAATTCTCAAAATTTATTTCAAATATAATTAAATTCAACAACTTTTCCTCTTTGATAAGTTTTAATGAAAAGGAAAAAACAAAAATATCTTCCTTTAACTCTTGTTCAAACAAAAACGTTCAAAGGTTTCTCAGCAACAAGTGGAAAAAAATGGTTGCTGATAGAAACAGTGTAACACTAACATTCTTTTTGCATATATAGATCATACGAAGTCATAAATATTTTCTATTTTATAAAATTGATTACAAAAAATTACAGTAAAACTTTTTTGTCCAATAACTAATAAGAATTTATGAAAAAAATTCAATAATGTGCAATAAATAATTAAAAAATTATAAAATAAGAAAAGAAATATAGTTAATACTTACAAAAAAGATAAAATTAAAAAAAAAAACGAGATATTTCGCTGTTCCTACTGCTAAACGCATTTTTCTAATTTTTTATGGTGGTTTTAATGCTGCAACTTCCCTGGGCGGACGGCTATTGAGTAACGCACGAACGAGATGAGTTGTGCGCTGTAGGATATCTTTTATCAAACTGATACAAATCACATGGCACACGATGACGTAGCTAATTGTGAAGTAACAAGCGAAATAAACAATAAACTTTCCTATTACTGTATTTATTTAAAATTAAATCTAAACGTATTACTCATTTAAAAATAAGAACATGATTTATTTATTTACATTACAAATTGAAATAATCTGCATATCAATTATCTAGATTATTATTACTATTAATGAACATTATATATTACTCATTTTTTTTTTATTTCTTATTTTATTATTGCTCAATAATGGAATAAATGAAAAGGCCTTCATTTCGGTCTTCTAAGCATGACTGATGCATGATTCAGTAACTTATGTTTGTTTAGGACTAAAGCTTTATCAAATAAATGAAACTATTTTTTAAGGTAAGGTTATTGAGTTTTAAAGGTGTGGTTCATCTTCTGATAATTGCTCATGACATCTGGTAGTAAAGCAACATATTTTACAGTGTAGGTGGTCGAGTTCATAGGAAATAAATTTGAAAAATGAATTAATGTACAACGAATGTTCTTCATACAAAAGGGCGTTTGGTCTTTGTAGTAGATAAATATCATAATGAATCACTCGAAGAATATTTACTTATCAAATACGTCACATTTATTATTTTACTGACATTTACAGTGAATTGTTTTTATGGAGATGTAATTATTAATGAATTAAAAGCGATTAAATCACTTGGATTACTTTTTATTTCAATATGATCACGTTATAATACAAAATCTTTTTGTTTTTTAACGAATAACTGATTATTATAATTCACTAAATTAAAATAGATGTTTATATTAACCATAAATTCAGACCTAATTAATGTATGAATGAGTATTTAAAAAATTAAATAAACCAAAAAAGCACAAACACCATTTAAACTCGTCACGAAATACCAAATAAAATAGAGATTATAAATTTAATCTATACATTAAAGTTTCCGTATCTGTGGTTATATAATAAAAACTTATAAGTAGAAAAATATTTTTTTTATTATTACTTTTGTTTGAAAAGAATTAACTATTTAAAAACATTGGGCAAACAGTTTAGGACGATTATTAACTGACATGTTTAAATGCAGATTTGTTAGAAAGATTTAATTTGAATCTAATCATAATTTAATTACAATTCTTTTAACAAAATGAGATTGTCATCTTTAAAATTAAGTATAATTTAACAAAATTTATTTTTTACATGATTTTTAAACTGTTAATCATTATTTTCATTATGTATTAACAAACAATCCTCAGGTATCGTAAACCAAGTTTGTACCGAAACCAAGGCACTATTTTTTGTTTCGCTTGGCAGGTTTTTTGTATGTTTTATTTTAAACATTTAAAAAAAATTTAAAACTAAAATTTCAGATTTGTTACTGTTTGTAGAAAAATAAGTTCAATTTTATAACTTTTCTTAAACGTTGTTACAACTTAAACAACTTCGTATTCTCGTTTAATAGCAGATGCTAAACAACAAGCAAACACAATACCGATTATCTGCATAAAAAGAAAATAAAGTTAAATTGATGCACAAATTTTTAAAATAAATTCGATTAGATCATTTTAATATTTTCAAATTTTTACCTGAACGAAAGCAATTCCAACTCCAACTCCACCAACAATATACGCTGTCTTACTTGACATTTCGAAAATCTTTTGGTAACATCCCTAAATGATTAAAAAAATAAAATTAGTCCTATAATTCCGAATTAAATAATTTTTATATAAATTTAAACTTCTAACTGATAAAACAACGCGTGCGATTGGTTTCCAATATATCACGTGACAACAATTGACCAATCACACGCACTATTTCAGTTTCATCACAAATAATGGCTAGAAAGAAATATCAAGATGTATCTACTAAACACAAACCTCTTGATATTTTTCTGTATTTGGATCCAGACCACAACCTCTTTCATCCTTAATACAACAAGTATCCGGAGTTTGACCCTTCTTAAATAATTTTTCTAGATATTTGTTCCAGTCAGCTGTTCCGTTAATACCACAGCAATGAACCTAGGAAAAAAATAACAAAAACTATTAGTAACTCAATAAATAAAATCATTTTAATTATTTCTATTTCATCAAAACTATCATACGTCATGTTGAATCGCATTCCAAGTTTTATTCACTGCAAGATCGTCCTCATAATGTTCAATTGCATCCCTCATTCCTTTATCGAGCATTGTAGAAAGATCATTTCTCATTACATAAGCTGCAATTCCGGCTGCTAATTCCAAAACGAAAATAATTCCCAGAAGTACGGAGAACTGAAATAAATTAACGAGTTTATAAATACATATTTTCTTTAAAAAAACAGCTGAAATATATGCTAAAATAATGAATACTTACTGTAACAATCATGCAATGGTTTTCCCTAACTGCGCCACAACATCCGAAGAAAGCGATAACAATGATAATGCAACCAACAATAATCAGTAGAATTGGCGCTGATAGGAATGCACTCCCAGTGAATTGGAAGTAATGATTGTATGCTAATTTGGCCCATACACCTACTGCCATAATGGCAATGCCAGTCACCTAGAAAAATAAAATCAAAGTTTAGTTTTATTGATAATGTCAACAAGGAAGGAAACAAAATGGCTTCCAATTAAATTAACATCAAGGTCAGGATAATTTTCTTTAATAATTCACACAAATAATCATCGACATTAACCTAAATTATATTTTTTAAGAAAAAAATTTAAAGAATTTTTAAAAAAATATTGAAATTGTTCTATTCTGAATAAAGTTAAAGGACAAATTTAAGTTTTTTATTGTGATTTAATGTGTTGATATAGATTTGACAACTGTTTAAAATGTTTTAAATTATTATATTTTTCTAGTTTGTAGATAAATCGGTTATATATTTAGTTGATTGAATGTTTTTTTAACTTCAAATCTGTACACAAGTCTGGGGTGTATCCTTATGTCAGCCATTTTCTGGTATTTTTTAGTGCGCACACAAACACATTTTGCTTTGTACTCACCCAAAACACGAAATTAAAGATGAATAGGAGATATTTGACGAGTTGCATTCCAGCGGACACCATGATTAAACACTTTAGTTTCAAATTAAAATTACTAAATTAAATTACTGAAGCCCAAGCGCACAAATAAAGCGACGAGTTAAAAACTAGAAGGCGTTCAACCTGTTTTTACTTAAAACTAGTTGGTATTAGCGGATCTGACACATACGCACAGCAATGACGTCATTGTATTCATCCGCATGGATTATTCCATTTGGTTAATTTTCTAGCGTATTTTGTTAAATTAATTGTTTTAATTACGTAATACACTTAAAACATTAAAAATTAAAATTTTTTAAAATTTGCAAACACTTTTAATTTATTTAATTCACGTATTCAAGGAACTATGTTTTTGTAGAGGCTGATTGCGCCACTATGAGCAGTTCGTTGATTTAATCACATGTTTATGATTTGACATTTTGTATGAAATCTTTTATCTGCACGTATGTCAGTGGTTGATAATTGGAATAAAGATTTCATTATTTTAACAACACCTACGTATATACATAGCTTTATTCTGATATGTGTAATATTTTAAGGGTTATTGTTCATTTTTAAATGTCATGAAATGACGAAATTTCAGAGCGTCATAAGATTTCTTTGAATTAAAAGGCAGAGAAAACTGTTAACTCCTTAAAAGTTGATGTCACATTTTGAGTTGGTCATTACATGTTTAATAAAAACAGTACAAATTTTTTATTAATAAATAATTACAAATTCAAATTTCAAATTTTCTAAAAACGTTATATTTCCAGTATACTTTATTGATTGTAATAATTAACATTAAATAAGATTAAAAATAATAAAAAAAAATTTATTTACAATTAAAAAGATAAGAAACATCTCGTATTCATTTATTGACTAATCTAATAATCCGTAAGTTCATCTACTTTCTTATCAGTCAAAATGGACGCGAAAGCTTCTCTAGCTTTCTGTTCTTGCTGAATTCGCTCAAGCCGTCTTTTGAGTTCGTCTTCCCGCTCTGCATAATTTACCGCTGCACTTGTTTTCCGAATAGTTGATCGCAAATCCGCTCTGGCTGCTTGCAATGCATTACGTAATCGTGTTCGTTGACGAATCCTTTTCTCATATCTCTTCCCTCGAAGATCCAATGCTTGATCTCTGACGTCAGCAGCAGCTTTCGCTCGAGTAGCTGCAGCTTCGAGGCGCGCATTTTGAATTCTATCAGCGCTGTCCATCGCGCTGGATCGGACGTAATCTTGACTTAATCGACGCGCTTCGACCAATGCTCTATGTGCTTGCGAATGTGCATTGCGATTGTGATCCCGTTGATTTTTGAGCAGAAAATCAGATGCGGCCAAACGACCCTGACTTATTGTACGGTTGGTTAAATCCGACAGGCCATTATTTGCTTGGTTACGTATGTTGCTAATAAGTCCAGCTTCGTCGATCGTGTCTAAAAATTTCATGTGATCTTTTTCTATTTCGTCGATGTAACCGATTGTTTCCGACAATTCGCTCGCTAGATCAGGTTCGGTTAAGGTTGAATAATCTTTAGTTACTTTCTGTGAATTTGGAAATAAATAGATATGAATGTTGTGTTGATTTAGTGATTAATTAAAAATAAGAAATTTCATGTAACGTACATTTTTTTGGCGCAGATTTAACACTGCACGTAAATCTTCGAGTTTTGAATGGCCATCTTCCTTCTTTGAATCTTCTGCGCTAATCACCATGACTTGCCTGCTTGTCTTTTATATAAAGAGAAATAAATTACAATTTTAAAAGAAAAATATATTCTATTATATTAAATGTTATATTTCAAACGTGCAAATCATTCAATCGCAAACATGTGAAGGTAATTACCATTTATATCAAGGTTTATTGCTCCTGGAACTCGATTAGGTTAAAAAAAAAGAAGATAAAAACTTAAAACAAGGTCAGTGATCAAGACCTCGAAACAGGATTAGCATCACATTTTCAAGTCCAAGTGTGATAGAATCGACCCACCCAACTTTACAAAATTATGTGATATTAAATAATAACAATTTAATGTTATTTTAATATTTTATTAGTAAAAATAAAATAAAAGTAATGAAAATTTAAAATAATTATTAGTTTAAAAAATAGTAATTAACCGCTTTAACTGTAATTAAAATTAGATTTATTTTAAAATAAATGATTTTAAAGTGAGTTATTTACTTACATCTCTGCAGTGACAAGTGCTTAACAGCAGCGCTGTTGCAAACAAGTAAACTCCGAGCATCTTGTAAACTCGCGAGACGAACATCCACACGGAACTGTAGGTGTAAAAGAAAGCAGAAAACAGGCCAGTTGGTGTTATTTATACAATGACCCCCTTCCGAAAGGGCGGGAAAAGTGGAATTCGGGCATTGCTCAAGCTCCTTGACCTCAAGAACCAGGGTGAAGACCTGGAATAAGGTAGACTAAAGAAGGAATAGTGATTAGGAACGAGCAAAGGTGAAAAGAAATTGGCCAATCAGGTGATTCCGGAATTTTTAAATGGCTTTTCACGTTTAGTCATGCGTGCTCTCACGTTCATCAATATTTTCACCTTTAATTGTAAAAAAATATATTTTTTTCTTTTTGTAATTGAAAACTTAATAAAAACAATGAGTTTTTTAAAATTTTATTTAATAATTATTTTAGAATCGAATAAGCAAAATTATTTAATTTTATTAAACATTTAAAAAAAAATAACTAGTTTTCCTAAATATTTAATTAAAGCAAAGACAAGTGTGTAGTCATTTAGGTTATCGTGTAGGTGTGGTATCCTCATTTCCTCGTTACTCGCAAACCAACTGATTTAATCTTCTTATATTTTCAATGGCATCAAATTCGAATCTTAAAAAATCTTGTTACGTGATCTACTTCTGTAAAAATTTCTCACGAATCATGAAAAAAAGAACGAAAATGAAATGTGCAATTAGATTCAATTTCCCGTTTGAAACTCTCACGAATTTATAATAAAGTTTTTTTTTCTATTATTAAAAGAATATTATATATAATAAAATAAACAAATAATGTGAATTTTGATTGTATTCTTTTTCTATTGAATAAACGAATAAACAAATGAGTTTTTGTCTGTTTAAAACTGATAACTGATATCATTTTGTCGAATATGGTACATCACGTTGTTTGTATATGGATATTTGGAAGTAATATAATACATGTGACCTCATTTTCCACTTCACGGGCAAAGTACGGCAGCGATCCGGGTGAAAAACCATTGTGATGGACACCGAAAGCTAAAATTTATCAAAATTAAAAAAAAAAAACAAGTAGAATTTGAAAAAGCTTTAATATGGGTCAGTGAAATATCAAATCCTGCTTTAAAATATTAAAAATTGATTTAATAAACATCTTTTTTAAACAATTATTTTTAAATAAATAAAAATAAAACAAATTAAATAAATTTTTATTTTATTATGTAAATAAAATACATTTTAGATTTTCAAAAAATGTTCAACACTTTTCCATAGTTATATTTAAAAGTTTTAAATTAAATTTGAGTGAAAAATTACAAAAATGTCAAGTAAAAACAATATTTAATTGGTTATTATTATTCTGTTCAACCATTGCACACTAGATGACACTAGATCGTACAAAAGAGGTCTTCGTGCTAAACCACAACTCACTCTCCAGTTCAAAACCCCCATTAACATCCACGAGTCACCATGTTGACACATAAGACCGCTTCCGGGTAACTCTTCACTCTAAAAATAAAAATTAACATTCAATTTTATTTGATATTTAATTTTTTTAAAAATTTATTTACTTCACAAATATTTTCAGAATATGTTGGTACAACACATAATACATTTGGTGATGTGTTATCAGCAAAGTCACAGTCGCTATTTTTCACAATCACAACAGGTTTTTCGAACAACTGCTCACCTTAAATAATCAGTCATAAAATGCATTAGGTTTATGAACTTTGATGAAGGAAATGGTTATGCAAATTTCTCAAATTGAATACCTTTTTTATCCCAGCTAAGTATGACGCACTTTCGTCCTTCATGTAATAATTCATTCCCACTTGCAATGCAAACAGGTCGAACTGTCGATGAAAAGTTTACAGGTGAGGATAGCTGAACCAGAGATAAACTAGTGCCCTCTGCTGGTGAACGTGATACCGATACAATTTGTCTCTGCTGCTCGTTTGGTGAAATGGTTAAAAGTCGCGATGTTCCAATTCGAATTTTCCATTCACTAATGGGTTGGCTAGATTTTTTCATGTTTTTAACCGTTAACTTAGTGTAAAATGACAGTTTGTAAATGGAAATGAGTTTACATACCCTTGAAAACAGGCGTTTGATGTTAAAAGCCATTGGTCTGCTATGAGTGTGCCATCACATACGTGTGAATTATCTTTTATGATGCTCACGTGCCATGGCCAAGCTGCAGGACCCACTTTTCGTCGAGATGATGTGGTGTTTTCTGAGAATATTCTTTGACCACAAACTGAAATTTGTTTAAAGTATAAAATTGAAAAATTAAATACGAAAAGAACATATTGAGATGTTACCAAAAGATGAGCAGCCTAAAGAGATGATGTGATGAGATTGACAAGTAGTTTTCAGGTATCTAATATGCAATATATATGTTGGGGATTTATTTTTGTATTATTATTTATTTTTGTTGTTGTTTTATAGATTTTTTGTGTAGTTCTTACAGTGATGTGTTTGTTGATGCTAAACGATCGGTTGAAATGTGGTAGTAGAATTTTGAGGTTTGAAAATCAGGAACAATTCGAACAAATTTCATTTTTCTGTAATATTTTGTGAATTTTTTTCAGTTGTACTGAGTTTTAATGACGAATATTTGAATTGATACCTGTAATTTAAATGTTCGCATGTTGTTCGAGCTATTTCATTCAATACAACATATTTTTTATTTCCTAAAATTGTGTAATTTAAATTATCTACGCATATTTTAGCTGGAATATTTTGGTGGCGAACAATTAAAACACCCGATGATGCTGAAGAAATTGTAGAAAGTTGATTTGTACTTTCAGGATTAACTATAAACACTAAAGAATTGAAAATATAAATTAGTACAAATTTTGTCAATAGATGGCGCTGATCCTACTGCAGTGTTTTTCGTCCAATCCATTTGGACAATCTTGTGTTTTATCACATTGCTTTTCTATTGGAATGCAGATATTTCCACCACAGTAAAATTGACCTGGTTTACAACGATCTGTAAAATAAAATTTTAAATAAATCCCGAAATATAACAAGTTTCTTTAGTACAACTTACTGCATTTATTTTCATCCGAAAAATCACGACAATCACTTATATCATCGCAAATCCAATCATTACGATTTCGAGATTGTAAAAATGTACTGCAATCTGGTTCACTTAAACATTTTTTAGCATTATTTTTAACTGATGGGTAGTTTTTACAGTGGAGAAAACGTGAAAGTGTAAATGGAATCACAGAATGACATCGTGATAAAAATACTGTAATAAATAAATAAATAAATAAATAAATAAATATTTGTTAATTTTTCCATAAACATATACTTTGACAAAATTCTTGACAAGGAAGTATTTCTTCATGAAATGAACAGGAAGGTTGTAATAATGAACACAAAAAATGCTTTAGATAACGATAACAGTTAGACTCTATTAGCCGAGAGAAATGCTTTTCGACAAACTCGTCTACATCGTATCTAGTTTCATGGCCAAATATATTTGGAAATGAAGTCTGATTGTAGAAAACATTACTGCAGAACCTTGAACCAACTGGCACGCATTGTTTTCGTTCTGATTTAGTATCAGAACGCGAAATTATTGTTCTTGTTTCAGTGACATTGTCAGATACTTCTATGTCTGATTTGTATGAATTACTGTCATAAGAACTTCTTTCTGAAAACAAGAATTTGATACAATTTATATATATGTGTATATGATACAATATATATACAATAATACAATATATGTACCTGCAATTTCTAAAGATTGAGGATCTATTTTAAAAAATTGTTTATTTCCATCTGCTTGAAGTTTTTCTTGAATTGCTATATAAACATGACCAGAGTCAATTTTTACTTTTTTGGTATTGAAATAGAGATTAAAATGGACAATAAGACCAAAAGTTGAATTAAATAACCTACAAGGAATAAGATTTTAATGATATAAATTGATATTTAACTTTAGATTAATTATTACGTACTGATCAAATGCAATAATTTCAGATTTAACGTAAGCTGTTTTTAAAACACTTTCTTCTATTAAATTATTAATCTATAAAAATATTATTTTGTTAAATAATGAATTTCAACAACTTTCACTTAATTGTACCTGCTTTTCATAAGAATCAGCTTTTAATTTATAATCTCTAGTTGTAGTATTAAGAAGAGTAGAATTAAACATTTCTCCATAAACATGAAATAATCCCTTGAAACTTTTTTCTCCTGTGAATTCTTAATTAAATTATTAACATTAATTAATGTCCATTAAATTAAACTATACAATTACAAACCTCCTTTCTTTAATAAAGATTCAACCATTTTAACTGAAATAAAATAATGTACATTTTATATCATTTTGTAATTAAATATCGTAATTATATTTACATCCAAAGCAGATTCCAGATACTATACAAAGTATCAGCAAAAGAATAATAATTAGTGCAGCAACACAGCAGTTTGTTGATAATCTCTTTGGTGTTGTGTTTGTCACTTGAGTACCTCTTTCCTTATTATCAACAAATCCTGTAAAAAACGAATTTCTTCCTTGCTGTTAATAGAAAAAGAAAAAATTATACACTTGTGTACTGATGTACAAAGAATGGCTTGCACTGTACTGGTTTGGTATTGCAAGAATAATCGTGTTGACATTTTGCAAGATTCTTAAATGTGTTTTTTGCATTTAGAACTACCAATCTTGACCGGAATGGCTGTGGTGGATTAAACGTTGTTATTGAGGACTGAAATTGATTTATAGATAAAAAAGTTAGGCTAATTTTAAGTATAATAATAAATTAGTTTATGCTGTATTGTTTTATGCAGAAGAATAGAATTATGTCAGAAGTAAGGTGTAATTAAAAAATAAATGAAGCGTTATTTTTGACCTAAGTTGATAAATCTCTTCTGAGAAACTGAACTACTGATCCAAAAAAATATTTATAATATTTGTAATTTTATAATATAGTAATAAATTATAAGAAAACATTTAACTGGTTTTAAATTTTAAATTTTTAAAAAATTTAAAGCTTAAAAAAATGAACTTCTTAAAAATGTAAATTGTCTGCTTTCATTTTAAATTTAATTATTTATGAATTAAAGTTTGATGTTTAAAGAAAATAAAACAAAGTTTAAATATAATGTAAATAAATTTAAATGTAAAAATCTTTTGTAAGAATTGTGAATTTACTTACTTTACAGCTACTTGTGCTGATGTTACTCATCTTTTAACCTCAACCC
>JAQFZN010000007.1:0-120425 GCA_034687075.1 Geophilus carpophagus | reverse complement strand
AAACATCCGTATCTTAATTATCTGAGTCCAATTTATTCGTACCTGCCCTTCTTGCTATCTGGTAAGCTCCAAACTTATCAAGTAGTCCAAGAGGCAGTCACAATACATACAATAACTTTATTTTTAAAATACATACAATAATTTTATTTTTAAAGTACATACAATAATTTTATTTTCTATAGAAATATTGGAGTAAATATTTATGGGTAAATGTGGGAGGGGGAGCATAGAGTTGCCAACATGGTCATTTTAACCCGGAGACTCCGGGTTCGTGGTGACCAATCTCCGGGCTCTGGGTGAACAATAAAATTCTCCTGGCCAGGGGGGTTTGGTTAAGCACCGATAAGAAATACAACTTCATAAGTAATGTTTTGCAGAAAAATTTTTTTTAATTACTGTTTTGAAATTGATTGATATTCTGTTCGATGAGAGATAGCAATATTACATTCAGAGTAAAAAAAAAGAAAAAAAAAGGTCCTCTGCGAATTTTTTGGAAAAAGAACAAAAAAAAAGGTCCTGCGACAAAATAATGATTCCTCAGGGTCAACATCGACTCAATGTTGGTAACCCTAGGGAGCAGTTTTTTTAATTTAAATTAGTTTACAAGTTTAAGTGTAACAACCATGTTAACTGTTTACGTACATTATATTTTTAAGTATACAAACTAACAACGATTCAAGTTGCAGGTTTAAAAAGTGGACATAAATATGATACAAACCAGTACCGAAGTGTAGATTTTGGGACCAGTATCTCGGAGGGTTAAAATGCACGGTGATAAATATTAACTTAATGTTAAGCAACTTTTAAACATTTTAATTTGTGCTATTACATTATTTGCGCAAAGTTTTTACAAAATGATAAATTTTTTGCAGTATGTCCGGTACAGAAAAAACTGACAGACCCAATGTCAAACCAAATATATTTCCTATATCGCAAAGATAAGCTACTGTGCCATACCTAGCTTCTTCTTTAAAATATTCGATAATATCATTTAAAGTAAATATAACAAAAACCGGGGGATTTTGGGCACCCGGCTCAAAAATATAGACAGTGTTTGTGTAGAAAGTTTCTTCGCAAGAATGAGCACATTTACAATCTCTTTGCACATCAGTGGAAAGAGATTTTTCAATAAATGTGTTAAATGATTTCTTGGCACTTTTTGAATTAGTGCAAAGAGGAGATTCACTGAAGTTCATAAATGGTAATCTAATATAAATGGTTTATACAGAGTTTATATAGGAAACAAATAACTTATTATACCTGCAATCAATTGAATTTTTAATTCGTTTTTCGTAGCATTTGTTTCTGCAATCTTCAAATTTGCTTACATTTACGCATGGATTTGAAGCAGAATTTAATCTAAGTACCTATTTTAAAAATAAATAAAATAGAACAAAAACCTTGAAACTATATTATTTTATTAATTATAGTGTTTACTTTGGTAGTTATTACTGTAAAACCACCAGCAGAATTATGCAAAATATTTCGTTTGCTTAAAAGTATAGAGTAAACTTTGTAACCAGGGGGCCTTACATACAGCTAAAAAATTCAAAAGAATTGTTAGTATCGGTAACTAATTAAAAGAAGCAAATTCTACTGTTTTACCTGCCACAATCCATCATGACAAGTGTCATCAAAGTCATTAAAAACTAAAATAATACGTGAAGCTGATCCACCAAATTTATGAGGCACTTTAAAATTTCTTAAGTTAGTTTTGCATCAATAAATCTTCTATTCACCACTTGCAAAAGTGAAATTCATGACACATTCCGGTGTGCATTGCTGAAATACTGGATTCAATTACTGGTTTGACTAATTTCAAACCAAGAACCTGCAAGAAGCATTAATTGCAGTAAACTGATAACTACTGTAGTTTTTATACATATATTATCTATACTTACTGTCATTATTTCAGCTCCCAGCCACTCAAAAAGTGAAACTGGTTGCATATTCCATAAGTCATTAATTGTTATATTTTTATCCAATAGATCAAGAAAGTGCACATTGCAAGGATTCTCATAAATATCCTTCTTTTTGTTTACCATTTCATCTCCTTCGCCACAAGAAATTAAATTTGGGATGTGAATTGTGTCGCTTTCATGTACTTCTACTATGAATTTAGTAGGACTTTCAAGATACAAATTTGATCTGAGATAAATCATGTAGATCAATAATATATTTAAGCTTATAATAATCAGAGCGTTAAAGATCCATATAAATGTTACATCTTTGAATCTGAATTTAGACTTTTCACTTAGCATTACACTCTTGGCATCTTCTTTATGATAAAATCTTTTAACAAAATGTTGGAAATTTTTATCTTTATTTGCACGTCTTCGTTCTCTTTTTTCTTTTTGCAGTAACGCATTTCGAAGCCACGTAATGACCGCAGAACCCATTTGGATAAGAGACAATGTAGATAAGCCTAGAAACAGCCCTAAACTTCCTCCAAAGTCCGCTAATAAGGTGACAAAATAGTATGACCTTTCTTCTGTCATTGTAACAATTGTGTTATCATCTTGAGTGTAATGCACACTAATTAAATTTGCATCTGGTAATTTATAAACAACGTTGCTCACAAAAATCGACTTTGGATGACAATATCTTTCGCACCCACATTCATTAGTTTCAAAAGTCAGAAAGTATGCTATCTTCGCATGTACATTAGCAGCAATGGTTTTATTTGCTATGTAACTGCAATCTTCTGTATCTACTTCCGGTGGCATCGTAGGCAACCTACAATCAAACAGATCAAATTGTGTTATTACTATAAATATTTTTTTCAAACCGCTTGTTATTTATATAAATAACAAGCGGTTTGAAAAAAATATTTATACCTGCAAGGTTGTTGTTTAGATTTTTCAATTAAGCAGTCCTTTAAACATTTCTTAACAACTTCTTTATCTTTCTCACAGTTGCTTAGTAAATTATACTAATATAGTTTATCTTAATAGCATATTTCATTTTATTAAAGTTAAATTTTAATTTCTTACCTCTCGTTTAGCAAAGTAGATTTTGATTTTTTGACCTGCTTGCATGCTAACTGTATAGCGATATGGAAATAAATCGTCGTACATCCCAAACTAAAATAAAATACAAAATAAAAAACGAAATTACTTAATTGTATGTAGTTTCAATTTCAAACTTTAATAGCTCAATCATCACTATCAATAAGTGCTATCAATTCAGAATTAAAGCTTGCACTTTGCAGATTGCCATCAGAATGACTTTAATTACAGTACACATATCCGATTTAACAGTAATACAATGCTATCTGTGATAGCTTGCCAATTATGTACAGTTATGTAAAGGTGTATGAGATATATAGTGTGTAACTGAGCGATCTAGTTTGATTTGAGAGTTGGTAAAATTATTTATACAGTTAAACTGGGTTTTTCACAAAATGACAAATTGTTTTTCACAAAGGTAAATTCTATTGTTGAGCGCACTTTTAATTTTTCTGTAAAATGCCAAAAAATTAAAAATTTTTTTAAGGAAATGTTTCCAGTTATTACCTTTAATTGAGTCAATGACAAAGGATGATCCATCAACTGTGTTAACTGGCAACCAGCTGATATCTTCTGAACTTTTAATAGTATTTTCAATCAAAATTACTTTCTTTTTCTAGAAAAATTTATTTACACCAATAATACTTTGTTATAATTTTTCAGATATTTTATATAGTTTTATCTTACATCTGACGTAATTTGCACTTTTTCAACAGCAACGTTTATGTCTGTTGCTTTCCATAAATCATTATAATTCCATGGTTCAGTATTTGGATCGAGAATTAATGATCTTAGTGGTTTTGTACATTTTAAAGACTTATATATTCCACTTACGTCGGTTAATTGATCCCAATAAGGCTTCAAGTTAGGTGTATCGATAGCATAATATTGTATCTTTGGTATCCACATCATTTCATTTTCTTGGATGGCAATATTAACAATTATAGGTACAGATAAAAAATAGACAATTCGATCGTATGTTTGATAGACGACAATTACCAAACATAGTATTTCAACAAAAGCCCATAACAAACGAGTTTTAGAAGATAACTTCTTGTCTAACATTTTGCCAAATCCTGTCCATTCAGTTTCTTGCTTTAAACGTAACTCTAATAGGATATTTTTAACGCGGTTTCTAACACGGGCAGGCTGTATATACATACTGACGATCAAGATAATGCAAAATCCTACATTTAAATTTAAATTACAATAGAATTAAATAATATCAGAACTAAATTGTGGTAACACTATCGTTGAGCGTGTGTGGATGCATTAATTTCTATATCTTAAACTTAGTTATATAAAAATTATTTAACCAAGTTTTTGTGTATTCAATTCCTCATTTTGGTGAAGTGCCCAAATAATTAAAATTAAAAATGATGTACAATTAAGAGTTTTTATGTTTCTTTTTTGTTTTAGCTTTATCATGTTATTTTTTTTAGTAGAAAATGATAGAAAAATACTTACTGCTAGGTAAAGATACCGTTGATGTTTGACACTACAGTAGGATTTGTGGAAATTCAGATTTGATTATAAGCAAGAATTCCTGTTATGAGTAACATGCAATTTAAGTTGTCAATGAATGTTATATCAATAAAAAGTGACTTTTTATTCGCGTAACTTCTGTTTCACATTAATAATTCAATTTGAAAATTCGAATTTTCTCACAGTAAGATGTGGTTTATACTTATTATAACTAGCAATCATGATTCTAAATTTTATTACATTGGTCTTTGATTATATGTTAAGAAATTAATATGGTAAACAGTAATCAAAAATAAATAATTTTTCAGATTTTTCTGTTATGTTTTAGCCATGGTGCCAATTAAATTTGATTTTATTGTCTTTATATTATCTACAAAGACCGAGAAATAATCTTACAGGATTATTATACTGTACATCTTTAAATCTGGCACTGCAAGTTATACAATACTTCAGTCCGATCCTTCGATTTTCTTGATCATATTGCCAATCGAATCTTGACAGTTAATCGTAATATAAAAAATTAAGATTAAAAAACTGGTAAACTGAAATTATCGATGCATCATTGATTTCTATTAAAAATTTAACATTATTTTATTATACCTAGGAAATATCTTATTTCCCATTTGCTCTCCTCCCTTGAAGAAAATGCAAAGTAAAGCCTTTTGCACTATATATTATCGTTCTAATGGTTACGTAGTATGCATGGTGTATGTGAGAAGAAAAACCAGCTGTTGAATTCTCACGCACCATGCAATTTTGTTACTTTAAAATTTACTTTATATTTTTTGAATTAGAAATATTTATTTAAAGTAAATAAACAGGTATAAAAATTATTAGTGCAATATTAAATAAATTTTAAATTAAAACTAGAAGGCTTCAAATTTTTTGTATTGACAGGTGGAAGAAGAAATTAGGACAGCCAAAGAAGAAGCAAGAGAAAATCCAATTCCATATGTCCAGTCAGTTTTTTAAAAAAATAAATTAGTTTTATACATAAATACGTAAATTAAGAAAAAAAACCTTTAATATTTAGTTATTGAAATAAATTTCAATACCTGTATCAATTAAAAATAAGTATTCAAAACAATAATTTTTTTATTCACATCCATAACATCATCACCAATACATTTATTACTCATTATCACCTAATCTATCTAATTATAAGACTAAATAGAATTATCAATTATTATTTCGAATTTTTAAATACCAGTTATTCTTGAAGCGGTAAACCTCAATAAAAAGCCTACAAATACTAAAACCATGCTAAAACTCAAGGTACTTAAAACTGAACAGCAAGTTTAAAAATTCCTCGACAGAGGTCTCAGCAATACGGATAAATGCCAAAAAGGCGTAGTTAAATCGATTTGGTGACACAACTACAACAAACATAATATTATCTAATATACGCATTTATTTATACATAATTGAAATCAACAATCGTTGTCAAGTAAAAAGCAATCACTGTCATTGCAACGGAAAAAGGAAAACTCCTTCTGAAATTTATAAAAATGAAAACGCAAGTAAAAATAAATGATGCATTTAAGTCAAATAAAGTACGTCACTCGAAAGTTAGGAAAGTTAAACAACCAACTCCTGTTCAGCTGGTTGACCCGGATAAAAGTAAATCAGGTATTGTGCGATAATTTAAATCAAACTGACTATTTTTAAATTCTTTTTTAAAACTTAAGATTTACCTCCAACAAAAGAACAACAATCTGAGGAAGAAATGTTACACAAATTCGATCTAGATTGGGAATATGGGCCAGCTAAAGGTAACGTACCGTGTCTAAAGCGATTTAATGCTATTTTATGCCAAACATTTTATTTTTTTAAATAAATAGGTGTAACAAGACTTGAAAGATGGGAAAGAGCAAAAAATTTGGGATTAAATCCTCCTTCAGTCATTAAAGATATCATATCAAAGAGCAGATTAAAAAATATAAACAAATGGTAAATTTGCCTAACAAATATTACTAATTTAGAATTTTTAGAATGATTTACTTTCTTTTTCAGTGTTTGGGACCGAAAATACAGTAATGTACTGTGAAATAACAAAATATTTGTATAAATATTTATATCGGAATTTATTTTTCACAAATTTATATATATATATGTATATATTTATACATAATTGCTTGAAATCATTTATCACAGTTTATTTCAGATTCTTATTTTTGTTTAAATACAACACAAAATAATAATAAATGAACAAATGCCTGACATAATTACAGACCAAAACCGTCAAAATTAATTGGAAAACTATGAAAATATCAAATAAATTAAGAAATTAAAAATTACAATTTTATAATTTTAAACAAAAGATTATTCGATGACTCATTTAAAAAATTATGTCAAGTTGTTATTGCCTGTTGTGGTTGGATAGTCTTTGTGCCTTATTCGGATGAGCTAATTGATCATCAAATTCTAAATCCCTAATGAAATAAAAATAAATTCATTTGAAAATGCTGTAATTTATTTTTTAAAAAATCATATCTAACTTCATCATAATTTCAACACATGATTGTAATTGTACCCAAGAATAACCAGTAATTGTCTCTAATTTGGCAGTCCAGTTTGGAGAAAGCATCAAATACAATCTTGTGGATGCAATACACGACGCTGCTATAAGCGATGGAGGAAATCGAGAATACGTCAAATCTATTTAATAAATAAGGATATCCATTTACTAAGATTTAAATTTGAAAAATACGAAAATGTTTTAGTTTTCATTGCTCTTGCCTTGTAATGAAAGCTGCATGAAGTAATCAATATATTTCATCATTTTCTTATTCGACAAACTATTTAAAGTGCAATTACTTAAATCGTGATAAGTTAATGCTTCAGTCGCAAAATAATCAATGAAATGAGGAACTGTTGGAATCGTAATACACCAGTCGAAAAATTTCAAAATTGTTAATTCCATCCTAATAAATTCTTTGCGAGTGTAATTATATTGTGGGATCATTTGATTTAGCTTTGAAATCTGTGGTGCACAATTTTTGTTGTCTTCAAATTTTGCTAATTAGAAAAAAATAGTAATAATTAATTAAACCTATAAATTAAATTATACCAGCAATTAATAAACAACACGCAGCTACAAATGTAAGATGGGATTCACATAAATCGTGACCATCCATAAAGTGATCCAATAAGTAAACGGATAAATATACTCCAGTCTTCCGCAATTCCAAGTCCTTTCCTACAGTTATTAACCAATCTACAAGTTGTCTTCGACTGCTCAGTTGTGGCGATCTTTCTGTATATTTGTGATAATTAATTTCTCTTTGTCGCAGTACTTCAATAATATCTGCTGCATAGTCGGAGATCCACCAATCATGTTCACATAGCATTATGCATGGATTGATAAAGATATAATCCTAGATGAAAAATAAAATATTTTTATGACTTGGGATCAAAATTCCAAATATTTTATAAACTTACACTGCTGTTTGAAAACTATTAAATTTACTTTTGAAATTATTGGAATAGTTTAATGATGTTTTTGCCATTAATCTGGAGTCTTTGCGATGTGGAAACGAGAGCACAGCGAGCTGTCGACCATGAAGAAAAGATGTAATTGTTCAATACTTGACGTCATTATTAAAACATTACGATCCAATGAATAGGTGATGCCCTAGTGGTTTAAAACAAAGCTGAGGTACGTAATTGTTAATACTTTACTAAGGATTTAATATACCTTGTCCATTTACGCCTTTTACACAGAAATTTGTTGTCACAAAAAAGATAAATAAAATGAAATACTACTTTGTTAATTTAAAATTACCTCTATCAAGATAGTGAAATTACTATACAATAATATCATTGAAAGTATATCTTAACTTCCATAAATGGTCACAAGAGGTCGCTCAATTAAGACGATCGGTTTCCTTTTCCTCCTGACATTCGGCATTCGTGTTGTCGGCTTTACTTAAGCTAATTAATATAATGTCTTACAAATCACGTAAGTTGTTACATTTTGGTTTGGTAGTCTTTGTGAGCAAACTGCATACTTTAAATTGTGAATGATAATCAAATGCAAAAAATGAGAGTTGATACAGTAATGGGGGCGTAGCTTATAAATAGATCGTGTGCACAATTTTATTTCGGCTTGAACTTATTAATCAAATTTGTGCCACTTTTATCCTTTTTCATTTGATAAAGTTTTCCTTTTAAAAGCGAATTTAAAATAATATCGTCACAGACAATAAAGCAATTTAAACATGGAATTTCTTTTAAAATACTCATGTAATAAAATAATGCACAAATCCGAGCAACCATGTATGAAATTTAGTATAATTACTGCATTTCCAACCATTGAAACAATTATAATGCTGAAAAATATAATTCACTGACTTAACTAACTTAAATTTACCTTTTATTGGTCTCAAGAGGTTGAATGTAGGTGTTGAATACAAATTTAGAAATGCAGTTATATAAATAGCTAAAGCAAATAGAATGGTTTTTTTGACATATTTCATTTAAATTAATTTATTTTAAATTTTAAATTTTAGGCAGCATATTTGCCACTTTGCCTCGAACCCAAAGAGGAATACCAATCGTTTTAGGAGGTGATCCTAAAGGAAAAAATTTTCTTTACACGAATGGTAACAGCGTTATCATTCGTGATATTGCGGTATTTAGACTTTTATTTTTAAAGTTTGATTAATATTTTGCTAAATTTATTTTTTTATTTATTTTAGAACCCAGCAATATCTGAAATTTACACCGAACATTCAACATTAACAACCGTTGCCAAATATTCTCCCAGTGGATTTTACATTGCTTCCGGAGATCAGAGCGGAAAAATTCGTATTTGGGATACGACTCAAAAAGAACATTTGCTCAAAAATGAATACCAGCCTATTGCTGGCACAATCAAAGATATCTCTTGGTCAGCTGATAGCCAGCGAATGGTTGTTGTTGGAGAAGGCCGTGAAAGGTGTGTGTATATACGTATTGGAAAATGATACTGTAAAATATAAAAATATAAAAAACAATTTTTGTATTATTTTTAAGGTTTGGTCATGTATTTATGGCTGATACTGGAACTTCAGTGGGTGAAATATCAGGTCAGAGTAAAGCGATGAATTCTTGCGATTTTCGATCCTCGAGACCATTTAGAATTATCACTGCCTCTGATGATAACACAGTTGCATTTTTTGAGGGTCCTCCTTTCAAATTTAAGTGCACAAAGCAGGTAAAAAAATAAAAATATAATTTTAAACATTGATTTTTTTTTAATACGTTCAAATTACAATTGTGATTAGGATCATGCAAGGTTTGTGCAAGCTGTGAGGTTTTCTCCTGATGGTGAAAAATTTGCAAGTGCCGGATTTGATGGAAAAGTATTTAACCTGATAAACAAATTTTATGTGTAGGAGTAATTAATAATTTAAAAATTTGTTTTGAGGTATTTCTGTACGAAGGAAAAGATTCTGAAAAAATTGCTGAATTTGGTAGTCCTGCGCATAAGGGTGGAGTTTATGCGGTAAGTTTACTAGTTTTATTGCATTTCCACAAATGTGAACATTACAAAAGCTAATATTTTCAATTTTCTCTAGGTTGCTTGGAGTCCAGATGGTAATCAATTGCTAACGGCCTCTGGTGACAAATCCTGCAAGCTGTGGGATGTGGCTACAGCGAGCGTTGTGTCGTAAGAAACTTTTTAATAAATATAATAAATACAGTAAATAAAATTATTATAATAATTTATATTTTTCAAAGAATCTTTATTAATTTGGTAAATTACAATATGTTATAAATCGATTTTTTTATTTTTAAACAGGGAATTTCCAATCGGTCACGAAATTGATGATCAGCAAGTTAGTTGTCTATGGCAGGGTCAATATCTGCTATCTGTTTCCTTGTCAGGTTTCATTAATTATTTGGATCCAAGTAACCCGAGCAAACCTCTGAAAGTTATTAAGGTAGGATTTCTTATTACATCTACAAGAAAAACTATTTTAGTTGTGACATTTACTAAATTAATTTTCTATATTCGTATTATAATTTGATATAAATTTAAAGAACTTCTAGTTATGAGATAAAAAAGAAAAAAGCTCAGTCTTTAATGAAGTAAAGTGGATCCATTATGCAGATGATGCTTCAGAGATAAATTGATTTAAATAGAAAGATATATTTATGGTATAAAAATTGTGCAATATCATGAAAAAATAAAAAGTAGTGATTAGAAAAATAAAAAATAAGGCTTCAATTGCGTAGGTGGACAAAAGCTAGTACTACCAAACTAAACAATTGACGTTTGTAGGATTTGTGACTAGCAACAAGTTGTTTCGAGCCACATCTCCTGCTGTTTGGCAACAGACTCTTTTTTAAGTCTCTTGGCAATAGTTAATTTGAATTATAATAGTACATTTGGGTAAACAAGTGTTCTGTTGATCTTTTCTATCTTTTGCCACCTTGTTTTCTATAGAAGAGAAAAAAAATTGAGAGAAATTAAAATTGATGTGTGATTTTAATGTGCCAAGTACTTTAAGGTTCTATTTTTAGTACAGCTTTAACAAGGGATTGAAATAAGTATATCTCAGCTTTAGAGGTGTTGAAGTGTTTCTGCAAACATTTTTTTATTTAGGGTTCTAAAGCAATGGGTAAAATCAAATTTTGAAAGGATAGCTTTTGTTTTTCTTATTTAATACAAATAAATTGTAGAAAATTAAAGAAAAAACTTTTGACTGAAATTTTTAATTTGGGCACAATAAAAATAATGGAAAGTTAGTGTTTGAAGAGTTCGTTAAAGAAATAGAGTTGAAATAGGGTCCTGGAGGCTGGTTTAACATGTCATTAGTGCTCATCGAACAACCGCTGACAAAATTCATCTTGATTAAGGTCCTCTGATGTTGGCATTTGTTTTTAGCCTTAGATGTCTGATCTATTTAGTCATTAAACTAATCAAAAACCACTCTTCTATTTGCTTTCAGACACAATAATTTAATTTTCTACATTTCTATTCAAAGAACATAAAAGTGTTGCTATGGTGATAGCTATTTCTGAATTTAGAAATGCTTCGTAGTGATAAATGAACGTATTCAGCTTGAAAATTGATCACCTGGTATTTGCTTTGTGTGTTTCAAGCGTTATGATTAGGCATAATGAATTGAAAATTATAGTTACTTATAGTGTAATTTTCAATTCCTAACTCCGTTAAGGAAAGTTGAACTCACTATTGGCAATTCATTTGCATTTGAATAGGTTTAATATGATAAATACAAAAAATACAAGACCATTAGTTGTGGTTGATACAGACAGTTTGAAATCCTTTAAAATTCCACCTGGTATTTAGAGGAATAAAAGTAATTTGTGTATGTTGGTAGGGCAGTGTTAAAGGGGGTTTTTTTGTCTTTTGTTTTTCAAGCGATTTAAGAAAAATAGCGTATTTTTCTTAATGCAAACTACATTTAGAAAAAATTCAATCAGCTAAAAGTTTTTACTGATTTAAATCAAATTTAATTTTTTTTATCAGATTCAAGTAATTTATTTTGGTTGTTAACTCGATTTCAATCTTGTTGTTGACCTGTCTGTTTTTCTACGTACTGTAATTTGCAACACATTTGAAGGTTATCAAATACCTTTGTTGAGAACTAGCAATCTTTGTAAAAAAAATTGTGGTTGATGCATCCAAATAAACAATTTATATAATATAAGCTTTAGCCTAAATTTAAATTTTGTGATGAATTGAGGTTGGGCCTTACATGAAGGCTTAAGGCTTTAATTTAGCAGAAAGGTTTGTCTACGTCAGAAAAAAGATAAATACAATATTTTATTTGATTATTTGATGGGTTTCAAATTACTAATTATTTTAAGTGAATTTTTTTAAATTTAATTTCAGGGTCATAATAAATCAATAACATCTCTTATTGCCACTCCTGATAAAAGCACACTATATACCGGTAGCCACGATGGCTACATTACATATTGGGACGTGGCATCCGGAGATTGTGATCGTGTTTTAGGCCGTGGACATACGAATCAAGTTCAAGACATGACTATGGATAGTGCTTCGCTTTATACGTGCGGAATGGATGATGTTGCAAAGAGTGTTAACATAAGCACTAAGGCATACACGTGAGTATTTTCTTTTCTCAAAATAAAAATGGTAAACACAGTTAGTGGGTGAAAAATTGTTTCATATTTCTCATCATGCGAGCTAATGACCCGTTAAAAATAATTTCAGGAATGATGAGTTCTCAAATTGAAATGCAATAATCTCTGACCTTGTTTGATGCATTTTATTTCTATTTAATAAACATGGTTTTTATCGTGTTGAATAGTAATCTATTATTAGCTCTTGAGACAACAAGAGAGGTACTTTAGGGAGAACTTTAAGTTAATCGTGATGTAAAGTTTGAATTAAATTTCGAATTTGTTTTTTACTCGAATACCATAGAAAGTTTTCAATTTAATTTGATTCCTGTAATTTTAGAACAGTGTCGGAAATGACTTCTCTTGTTTGGTTCAGACTTTAATTACTTTTTTTTTTTAATAGCACGTGGGAAGTGAAAATGGAATCGCAACCTCGAGGAATTCATATTGTTGATGAATCTTTGATAGCTGTAGCAGGAATTAAAGAGGTACATAATAAAATCAATGTTATTGTTTTTTTACCAACTGCTTATTTAAGAAAAAATACATTACGATTGCATTTCTAAAATAAAATATCTTAAAAGCATCAATTTTTTTTCAATTATGGTTTTTAATTTTACGAAGTTTTTTTTCTTTTAAATAAGCCATTTGGAATGATCATATTTCATATTTCAGAGAAAAGAAAAAAAAATAATTTTAAAATTCTAAAAATATTACATCTAGAATTTTATGCATTTAATAAATGGATTATTTTACTTATTTGACTTTAAAATAGCGCAATATATAATTCCTGTATTAAATTCCTCTTATTTCTAATTGAAAAAGACATGTTTGTCACTGGTACGAAAAGCCACTTCATTGTCAAAAGTGGCTCTTGCAAAGCCTATATTTGTGGCTTATGTCTAGTGTTGTGCATTTTACAATGACTTGAGAGATGATAAATCAATTAAAACATGTTTTGAACTCTTATTGATCTTTTTTAAGTAGATTGCATTTTAAGTTTATACCAGGCTTTATTTCTAAAAGTAAATTACAAGTGTTTTTGTAAAAATAGGCTAAGTTAATTATTTAATTAAAAACAAACCTCACTTCCACGTAACCCTAGGGTTCCAAGAGATGTCTCAGTGAGTTTCGTGAAAATTTTTAATTTAATTAAATTTTTATAAGGAAACTATATTTATGGTGGATAATTTTATCTCGAAAAAGGGTTTTGCGAAATATCAAAGTTTGAAGCATTAGACAGTTAGTATGTATAACTATTGTTTTGATAGTCAAAAGTATGAAATGATGTTTAACAACATTTAAACAAACAATTTAGATGCTGAAAGATAAATTTAGTTTACACTTGAAAAGAATTTATGTTACGAAATTACATCCAGAAATAAAAAAACAATTGTGATTGTTTGATTCATGTATGAAAATTTTGCATCCTGAATCCCGTCTGATTTTAGTCATTTTAGTCCTGGAAATTCTTTTCTCTACTTATTAGTCACTCAATCTTATTTTGATGTAACTACATTGAGTTTATAATTTTCTTAAATTTTTTTTCAGTTAACTATAATACAAGATGGCCAGAAAAAGTCGACTTTACCAGTTGACTATGAAGCTACTTGTATTTGTATTAACCCAAAGGAGATGGATGTAGCAGCAGGAGGTGGGCTGGTAAGTACATTTCAACTTATCTGTTTACTATAATACAGCAGTTGTTGACAAGCAATAGTGATCTATTATGTGCTGTTAAATATAAGTGAAATCCTTTTACAGGTTACCCAGGTAAATCTTCAAGCTGTTGTCAGTAAGCAGCCTTGCTGCTAGTTATTTTTTCTTTCTTTTCTTAACAAAAATTAATTTTTTGATTAATACATTACTTTTTTTAAGTTGTTTGATTTTTTAGGATTAGAGTTGATATAATTATGTTAAAACGTCTTTCTTCACTTAGTCATAACACACAAAAAGTTGTTTAGACCTGAGTAAAGCATTTTAACGTCTAAACAGCTTTCTTTTGTCTGATTCGGATTTTGAATATCATTTATTTATTAATAGACAAAATTATAAAAATAAACAAAAGGGTTAATAAGTAAATATAAAATTTTTGTAAATTGAAAATAGAGAAATGATTTTAAAATCTTCTAATCTTGTTTTGCACAAATTTATCTTGATATAATTACTTTTTTAATTAAATTAATTTGCACGTTTACCGAGTTTGAGTAGAATTAATTAATTGAAAGTTAAGTAGGTAAATGTTCTTAACGACCATTAATAGTTCCTGTTTAACAGTAGGAAGTGCCATTAAATAAACAAATCATTATCAGTTCTCAACATCCGCTACTTGTTGACACTTGTCTTATACATTCCATAGGATAACAAGGTGCATATTTACAAGTTAAATGGACACGTTCTCAGCCATAAGATCTCACTTCAGCATGTGGGAGGGGTCAATGATGTCAAATATTCTCCTGATGGACAATATTTAGCCGCATGTGATACCAACAGGAAAGTAATTATATATCGTCTTCCAGGATATGAGGTAAGAATTCATATCTAAATACCAAAGTTAAAGAAGTGCAGAAAATATAGAATATCAAAAAATAAATTAATTAAAAACAGTAAAAGTTGCCTAGCTAATTTTAATAAATTGTAAAAAATAAATAGCATGTTATTAATGATGAAATTATTTTTGTCTTATTTTCACAGAAAGCACACAATCAAGAATGGGGTTTTCATACAGCACGTGTAAATAGTGTTGCTTGGTCTCCTGATTCTACTATGGTAGCGAGCGGAAGTCTTGATTGCAATGTTATTGTATGGAGTATGAATAATCCCATGAAGCATATTATTATCAAAAGTAAGCTTAAATATAGTTTTTATTTTTTTTATTGTTTTTTATTTTTGTTTTTTTGTTTTTTATTTTTATTTTAAATTTAAGATGCTCATCCTCAATCACAAATAACACGTGTTGAATGGCTGGATAATTCTACTGTCGTCTCTGTAGGTCAAGATTGCAATACGAAAATTTGGGAAGTATCTTTTACCAAGTCCTAAAGAAAATAAATGATTGTAACGAAAATTCTAACTAATCCGATGAATTTCTTTTTATTTTCTGATTTGGAGTTTATTTATCATTATTTGTACTTGCTTATTTTTGTCATTTCATAACAATATCATGGCAACATCTTATACGTATATTGAAATTTACATTTTAATTAAAAGAAAACTGAAATGTTTATGTAATGGGTAAAGTTGTCAAATTGTTATTTAATCTTTTGGAAATTTGTACTCTTTTGAATTTTTTTATGCATAATATGTGAATTGTTATTCAAAATTTATATGTAAAAGACAATTATAAAGAAATGAAAATATTAACTCATAATTTTTTTTATATTTATAGGGAATGTTATCTTAAAAAGCAAAGTACTATTTTGTAATCTATTAATTTTTGCTTGCATTTTCGCTGTATTTTTTTTGCCAGAATCTGCCGCCAAAGCAAAAAAAAATTAAGGAAATAAATGAAGCAATTATCTTGAAATAAAAATTTATAATAATCATTTTTTTGATAATTTCGATAATTAAAAGTCTTAATTTTGAAATTAAAAGTGTTAAGTCATTCCGCGCGAGGTAACACTGTTTACCAAATCGATTTTTCTATCTCATTATTAAAAAAGATTCTTTAAATTTTAAACAAAAATAATAAAAATAAAAATAAACATTATTGACTCATTTCTGTGCATGTATTGAACTCAAAAATATTTTTGTGTTCAAAAAATTGCTCTAATATTAAAAAGTAAACAAAAATAACTTGTTTAGGAAAGATTGGAAAATAAAATAAAGCATTGCGGTTTTGTAGGGAAGCATAACTGCTAAACTGGTAGTACAATTTTGAGCAATAATATATTACGTCATGATGGTAAACTAAGGTCAGGGTCAACTTCCTACAAAGGTTGAAGGGGTATTGCAACAGCCCATTGGATGATAGAAAAGTTGTTGGTTGCTATGCGTATGGCGAACGTGACAAAAAGCTGAAAAAGCTAGGGGAAGGGCAAGGACTTTGTAAGGGCCATGGCATAGTTCATCGTGGGTTACAATGCAAGCTGCTAAACCTATTAATAATGACAAATGATATATATGCAGTAATCATAGATTCAATTCATATATTTCAAAAATTTAATAACGAGAAAAAACTGCAATTAAAACTTCTATTTGTCAATCAATCTCAATCTTAAACTTAGAATTCAAAGAAAAAGGAGCATTAACTTTTCTAGTTTTTCACGAGTATGAAACTTATTATCGATAACAAACTCCGATATTAAAACTAATTTATAACTTCACAGTTAGATTTCAGTTGAATTCCAATTAAAACCTTAAAAACTCATATATTAATTTTATTTTTAATGAAATTCTCAATAAAGAAAAACGATCGCTTAAATCTGACGTTTGCATTTCTATTTTACACTTTATAATTGGTTCTATTCGCACTTCTGATCTGAGGGGCGGAGCTTTTTTACTAAACACATTACTGACGTCATAAACGCGCGAGGCTTGTTAGCCCACGTGATTCAGCAGCCAAAAAACGGAGCCGGTGAGCAGCAAGCTTCACAAGCTCTACAACTGATGAGCCGGACACAAGTGTTACTGCAGCCGAAGTGTCTTTTATATAACCGCCGAGACTCAACTTATTGTAAGTATAACTTAAGTTTTTACACTTCATTTCAGTTATTGTTGTTGTCATTTATTATTGTTTTCATAAACTTGATTAATGTCTTATGGTAGTTAATCATTTGGCATTGACCTATTAATGAAACAACTATTACAACATGTATTTTTTCGAACTTTGATTTGTAGTGGAAATTTGCAACTGCACTTTGTTATCTAAGTTGATACATATATTTCTTTGAAATTCACTTAATTTGTTTTGAGTTTTACCCCAACAGATAATCTACACGAGTAATATTTATATTTAATTCTTTATTAAATTATATACATAACAAGTGTTTAGTGTTGTATAAACTAAATCTCTTTAAAAATATAGTTTAGTAGCTCAAAAACAATTTATTTGAAAAGTTAGTTTTCTCACGGTAAACTTTTTTTCAAAAAAAAAGAATAACTTTAAAATGATTGACATCGACTTACTGGCTTTCATTGAGAAACTTTTTACACTAATTACATTTTTAAATCTGTTTACCCAGCAATCTCATTAAAAAACATAATACGTTCGTTGTGATCAAGTGACAAGTTTAATAAAACAACCTTTGAGATTGTTATTGGAGTGTAGCACTTCATCACCACCTAAAAGCAATTAGTTTTATCTCGCCTAAGAAAATCTATCAAACGATCAAATAACAAATTTAGTAAAACTAATTGAGATTTCTTTGGAGGAATACGGACAAATCACAGCAGTTCCGTTCACTGGAGTGAATCCAATATAATAGTTATTTTAAGCTCAGTCTTCTATAACCACTTTCTACACCAATAAAGAAAACTAAACTTTCTTACAAAATTTTCTTACATTGTATAATGTTAATGAGAATCGATTTATAAAGATTCTTATATAAGTAAAAGAAAGCAACTCCTGCTTAGCTTGTTTACAATTCACATTTTCTTTGCAGAAAAGCCAACTTCTTTGCTTTCATAGAAAGATGAACAGCTCTTTCAAATTGCTTACCTTAATCTTTAGTTTGATCGCACTTGGCAGTACTGCTTCTATTTCAAACGTAGTGAGTGTTTTCTGTTTTTTTTATTTAAAATTGTATGTTATTTAAAAATTCATATTTACTCTATTCATCATAGCTAAATTCGGACGCAGAATTTTCCAGGAATTTGCGATCTAATAGTAAACTCGTTATTTTTATTTTATTTTCTATAATTTTAAGCTTTTATGTTTATATTTAGTTGTTCATGGCCGTCAAAATAATGACCCGACTCCACATTACTTATTTATGACAAAGAAACCTCCAAAGCATTTAGCTGTTGATTTACATGACAATCGGGTACTAGAATGTGAAGCTGGCGGAAGCCCACCTCCGACTATTCATTGGCTGAAAAATGGGCGGTCAATTCCTACTACGGTAAATGAAGAAAGCAATGCAATCTCTGAAATCTACACACCGATTTTAGGAATCGGATCCACAAAATCGAAACTTTTTCTGGATTGTTTTGGACCGCAAGATGAAGCTGAATACACTTGTGTGGCAGAAACACCTTATCAAAGACAAATTACTAAATCACGAATTGTAGTTAAACGTAATTTTTTATTATAATTAATAAAATTAATTAAAAAATAAAAACATTTTATTTACATTATTATTTTTTGTTTTAGGTGTTAATCCAGTGCTACTTAATTCACTGTGTGTTTCGACTAAAAAGTCACTAGGTAGTTAATTATTTTAATTGATTAATATTAATTATTAATTACAACATTCTTTAAAAAATAAGTAACATCAGTTTTTAAAATTTAACTTTGATCTTTGTACGTTTAATTCTAGATACTCCTGCAAGAATTACGATGTGGACTGGACAGATGTTGGAAAATATGGGAAACGATGTAGTACTTTTCTGTCGAACACTTGGAACTCCAATTCCCAAAATTACTTGGTTAGTAAATGATGAACTTGTCAGTAACAACGCTAAATATCAGGTAAATACATCAATTTTTTTCTTATTCTAATAAGATAAATTAAGTTGAGAAATTGGTTAACATAATTTTTTTCTTCTATTAAGGTGCAAGAAAATGGAGATTTATTAGTTCGGCACATTGAGTGGAATGATATGGGAGACTACACTTGTGTTGCCGAAAACTCTGTTGATAGAGATTCCGCAGAAACTTTTCTCTATCCTGTCAAAGTATAAAATAATTAATTATCGTACCATACCGTCACCGCTTGGTCTCTGGATTCGGTCAAGGACTCGTCCTTGGTGCTGTTGTGCTCTTCTTTAAACGGGCTTATGGATCCAGTTTCCAAGTTGTAGTGGGTTGGTCAAATTACTTTAATTTTAAATTTTCACATATTTTTAGTAATTTTTTTCTTTTATCATTTTTTTAGAATGAAGATGATTAACTTTTGAAACATAAAATTTCTTTTGGGATTTGATAGCAGACAAATTTTGTCTCTTAAACCATCAAGGGAGTTTAATGTTAAATTTTAATATCTTCCAATCTACATTGTAAACATTATGTCGTCATTTAACATCGAAAAAGCATTTGTTTCATTTTATTTCTGTAAAGTCAATTTGTATATTTATTCTATCTCACTATTATTTATTTTTTTCTTCATGTAATTTGTATATTTGGTTTGAATTTAAAAATGAAATGTTTTGTTGATATTGTATTATTATCTCAGTGAATTAAAGTTTTCTTATAGGTAGCTCAATTGAATAAAATGTAATCTCTTATTTAAACTTTTTTTTATAAAAATCGATTTTTTAACGTCGTCACTAGAGGGCGTATGTAGTGGTAACTAAAATTCGTGTAAAACATGTGCTCAAAGTTGGTATGATCATAGATCTATGATTTTTCAAAATGATATTCCTCACAGTTTTTCGTAGAAGTTCCATTTTATCTAGTATCAAATTTACAAGGTAACATTTACAGTCAAACTTCCATAACTCGAACTTCTATAAGTCGAATTTTTCTATATCTCGAATTTTTTCGAAAATTGTTGTATCACGATCGCATTTTAAATTATTTCTGTAACTCGAATTTTCTACATCTCGAATTTTTTTTGGTGAACTATGATGATTCGACTTAGGGAAGTTCGACTGTATATTGAAAATCTTATTGCTTTTGCTTAGTGCATAAACGTTGTTGTAGATACTCGTCCAATGCCAAAAACACAGCCATAAACACAAATGTTAAGACAACGGATCAAATCACAAAGAATAAAATAAATATACCTAAACGCATTCACAGGTATGTTTATGAAAATAAATAGATTTTTTAAACTGCAACTAATAGAATATCTTTAAAATTTATTTCTAAGGAGTCCTACCTCAATTTTGGAAGCTTTAGCAAGCACAGTTTCAAAAGTAAGTAACTTAATTCAATTTTTAAATGCTATATTTTTTTAACATTTGTTACCATATAAATTTGATTGATGTATTTTATTTTGCAGGAACCCACCGGTCCTCATTACAAGTACATCGATGATCCTTTCTTTATACCAGCAAGCAATATTTCGAAGGTGCAATTAAATTTAAAATTTAAAATGACAGTTACTTACTGATATTTAACTTTAAAATTTTAGCGTTCTTTTGCTTTAGCAAAAGAATCTGGGCGAAAAGCAGCTCGCTGGATTTTTAATCAAAATCCACAATTATTTGAAATCGTTGATAGTGATCCAACGAGTGAAGTATGAATAAATATTTATTTTTTAAATATTCAATTCGTTTGATTAATGTAATATTTTTATAGGCATTTTTACCTACGCCTACGTTCGATGAAAATAGTGACGTTACAGAAGAAACTTTAAAAAATGGTATTGAAAAACGTTGGGTGCAGAACTCACATACAGTTTATCAGCGTTTACAGCAAAAAAAGATTGCAGTTAGTCCAGAGTTAAAGCAATCTTTATTAGAACTACTTTGCTTTCATAATTCTAAAGATCCTGCCCATGAAGAAAATATTGAAGAAAAATGGTATTTATTACCGCCAAAGGAAAGGAGAAAAACATGGCAGTAATGAAACTCGATTTTGAAATTTGAATTTGTACATTAGATTTATTTGTATGACTATTTTAGAGATGGAGATTTAGCGGAACAATTATTTAATAGCATGGAAACGAAAACAGCTGAAGCTTATTGCGCGATGATACGTGGCAAGGCTAAAGTGAGATTTAAATATGAATTTAAGTTTTTAAAAAAATGATTTTTAATGATCATATAACTTGTTTTAGTATTTTGACTCTGAGCACGCATATATTTTGTATAAAGAAATGCAAGACAAACAATTGTTCACAGATGTGACGACGTACAATTATTTGATACCTTTATCCATTGGATTGAGAGATTCAAGTGAGATGAAATGGAAACTGTGTGAAGTAACATAATTTCGAAATTATAACTAGTCAAAGTATTATAGCAGTTGTTTGTAATTGTAGGAATTTTTGTACAACATGCAACGAGAAGGAGTTAAACCAAATCTTGAAACGTTTAATTCTGTTTTAGAAGTTTTGAGCAAAATACCTAGATGGCGACAGTCAAAAATCCTGGCTCTAGAAACAATTGGAGAAATGAAAAGTTTAGGAATAGGTATAACAATTTTTAATTATTCAAAATTACTTTTAAATGAAACAAATAATTTATTCGCAGAACCGAGTTTAGCATCTTACTATTATTTATTGAACATTAATTGTAGAGATTGTAAGTATTATTTAAAAATTAATGTTGAGTTACTACAGTAACTTGCTTTATCTGATAGTTGGACCGATTAGTACAATTTTGTACGACATTATGAACATCATAGAAGGAAAAGAATTCACTATTCGTGATTCTAGAGATGGTAAATTTAATTTGAATAAAATTAACGTAGTAAAGTGTCCCATTAAACTGAATTCATTAAAATTTTATTCATTTCTAGTTTTATTTTTTGTCACTGCAATGGGTGTGGTAAGAAATTTTTAAAGTGCATTATTATTCATAAAATTAAATGAATAAATACTTTTCAGTGTCATAATCATCTTATGGATAAAGATCTTGCTTTAAGACTTAATGAGTTATTAAAAATTGGAAACAATTACAACCTGCTTGGTGAATCAATGAGAGAATCCATTTATTAGTAAGTAAAATTTAAATGAATTAAAAACTATTGAAGTTAATATTTTTTTTTATTTTAGTCAACATTTGTTTAAACTTCTATGTTTTTCTGATACTTTGGAAAACTTCTTCACATTTTACAGAAAATATGTTCCTAACGTGAGTAATAAATTCCATTGTGCAAATTTACATTTACATTTATCCTTAATTATTTGTTTAGGCTTATACTCCAGAACAAAATGTAATGCTTGAAATTGTCCAATCAATTGAAATGAATTCTGCATGGGAATTCATACCACAAATATGGACTGACATAGTCGCATTTGAACATTTTAAAGACCCTATATTGAAAAAGGTGTTGAACGTTATTGGTGAACACCCTGTTGAAGGAGAAGTATGGTTATGAATTTCAAGAAAGAAAACACAGGTTATTAACTTGACTATTAATACTTTTTAGTTACAACAACAATTTTTTGAGATTGCTTGGTATATCAAAGAAAGGTTAGATTCCCAAGAGCAGGACAGAATTCGCAACATCATAAAGTAAATATTAAAATTTACTGATATATATTTGTTTTTAAAATCAATAATTAATCTCTTTATTATTAGTTTGACAGGAGAAATGATGAGTAATGTGATGCAAACTTGTATAAACGCAAAACAATTTGACAAAGCTTGGTAACACATATTTATTAATAGAATAGAACATCGATTATCGGAACGTCGGTTAAGAGAGCGACTGGTTATCCGAATAGCAGTGATCGTAAATGTGCCAGTATCACTACAGTTCTCTAGACTTGCATCCTGATTCCACTTGCAATCGAGCCAGTCAATGTGTTGTACACAATTCTAGTGGCAAGTGCTCTGAGCACATTCATTAAATAAAATATGTACACTCTTAAACGTAGAAAATGATTTTTTACTTCCAATGTCCTAGTATGCGAACAAATCGGTTTTATGAACAAGTCTCCTAACTAGTTCCGATGATCAACGCTTTACTGTATTCTTATTATCTGCTAATTCAATGTACAAATATTTGTATCTTAAAGGGAAGTGCTGAAGGAATCTCAAGATAACCAATCGAAAATAATAGGAACTTTAAAGTAAGTAATCTAATATTTTTATATTTTATATTTACAATTAGTTAAACGATAATATAAATTTCTTTTAAATGATTTTAGTTTAGTTGACAAGTTAAACAGAAATCAAATATCTTAATTTATAAATATTAATAATAGTAAATAACTAGTAAAGTAAATAGTCTTGTTTGGTCTCTTGGATTATGTTCCCGAACTATTAACCTTGAGAAATTTTGTTTATTTATAGTGAAAAGGTTCTTAGCAATTTTTTGAACGTGTGTGTAGAGGCCAACGACTTAAAAAAATCCATGGTACAATGATCCTATGTTTGATAAATTTTGTTTTTTAATATGTTCTGTTCATTAGTCTTGTTTAAGATACATGTCGGATGCTGGTTTTTCAAACATGAAGTACACAGACGTTGTTGACAAACTGCCACTAAGTGACACTGAAAAGTATCAAAATATAAGATAAAATATCTGAGTAAAGAAGTTAAATTTTAATCTCTTTATTTAGAAGCAAAGTTCGTCATTTAATGGGCAGTCGGGAAATCTACAATTCACCAGAAGATAATAAGAAATAATACAATTTTGAATATTTCGATTGTGTTTAATATTTGTGATTAAAGCACATAAACATGTAATTAGAATTTTTAAAGTGCTTGTTGTAAGTTGAATAAATAATTATTTAACCTTGAAATGTCTTGAAATTAGGTCTACCCATAAATTGAGAGTAGTACTTTTCCACTGGGTTAGAAAAATACTTTTGGTTTAAGCCCCCACCGCGATTATCATGAATTCTAAATGATACCTCAAGGCTAAAATTCTCTATCTTTCGACTAGTTCAAATGAACCAGAAAGAGGTCATTCGTATGTGATGTCATAGGATATGTACATTTTTTCACATTGGAAAGTTTCAGGATTTTCCACTTTTATGCATCACTTTCAAGACAATACAAAAATCAATTATTTTTTTTAATTAAAAATGTACATCTACACATTTTATGTCAGAGATTATCTTACAAATTTAATTCTTATAACTATTAAAATTTTTATTACCAATAAAAGAAAAAGTATAGATTTGTAAGCATACATTACATCGTGAAATTATGATAATTAGCTAGCATTCCTTCTCATATGTGACATCATCCAAAATCTCCTGCTCAAAACTTCCCATGACTACTTCTTTAACTGACATCAGAAATGGATTGACCCAACACGTGCTTGGACTTTGAATTTTAATTTGAGAAATCTGTTATGTTAGTTTACAAATTAGTCGTATATTTATGTTCCCTTAAACTCTACTTGATACATTCACGTGCGACAATTAGGCCTAGGTGGTTGCTTCTCGTTGAGTTAAGATACTGAGATTGAAGATAATACTTCATTTAGTCGACCCATTGGATGGAAAAAAGCAATTAGCCCTGAAGCATTAAGTATATTTTGATGTCGAACTGAAACCACTCACCACCTGACACTTTTAAACTTACGTGGCATCATTCATCACAGAACATTGGCATTTTCCATACGGTAATCTCACCGGCATATTGGAAATTGTAAAAATGCACGCGCTTTCATCGGCTCTGCGTTTAGTACCTATGTGTGGTGCTCAGCTGACAAAAAATAACCTTTCCACTAGTAGTTATAAACTCGCGTTTGCTACGCGATCGGAGTTAAAAAATGCACGAAGAGTTATCGTTAAAATGGGAAGTTCGGTTATCACAAGAGAAGATGAATGTGGACTCGCTTTAGGAAGATTAGCATCCATTGTGGAGCAGGTAAGTGTGCTTTAAAAAGTTTAACGTAATTTAATACTGTAATATTTTTAATTGTTATTTTTAAGGTATCAGAACTACAACATGAAGGCCGAGAATTTCTTATGGTTACAAGTGGGTCTGTAGCTTTTGGCAAACAGAAATTAACTCATGAATTTCTTATGTCAATGAGCATGCGACAAACCTTGTCTCCTAAAGATCCATTTCGGGCAGTAAGTGTAAATATGAGTTCAATGTTGCTAAAAGATAAATTTTGAGTTAAAAAATGTTTTCATTTATTAGGGTCGTCCCAGTGTAGAGCCCCGGGCTGCTGCTGCAGTGGGTCAATCTGGTTTAATGTCCTTATACGAAGACATGTTTAATCAGTACGGACTTCAAATTGCTCAAGTAAATTTTAAACTGTAGCAATTAAAATAATTTACGAATGAAAATGAATTAATTTTTATAACAGGTTTTAGTTACCATGTCTGACTTTTATAACGGGGAAGTGAGAAAAAATTTAGTGAGCACAATTTTTGAATTGCTCCAACTTAATATTGTGCCAATTATTAACACCAATGACGCTGTAACTCCACCACCACCTGATAACAGTGACCCCCAGGTTGTTGTTCCTCAACATGATACTGAGGTAAGTGGAAAAATACTTGTAAAATGAAAACAGGATATATTGTTGCTATAAAAATGAGTAATGACGTCACAATTTACAATAACTTTAATGTATCAGGTATTGGGTATTCATGATAATGATAGCTTAGCATCTAGAATTGCAGTCGAAGTTGGAGCTGATGTTTTAATTTTAATGTCTGATGTTGATGGAATTTTTACTGCTCCTCCTAACACTGAAGGTGCTCGCCTGCTGCACACTTATTGTCCAAATACAAATGGCCTTATTCAGTTTGGACAGAAAAGTAAAGTTGGTACCGGTGGGATGCAATCAAAGGTAAATGCCTTGGTAAATACCAAATGTTATTGAATTGAATTAATTTAGGATTGCATTTACAAAATAAATCTTTAAGGTGCAATCAGCACTTTGGGCACTTGAGAATGGTACTTCTGTTATTATTTGTAATGGAATGGAGCATCGTGCTATAACAGGAATCGTACATGGAAAGAAAATTGGAACATTTTTCACAGCTGATAAAAATGCTGGAGTTCCGGTGGATGTCATGGCAGCTAAAAGTATGATAAATTTCAAATTATTCATGTATTACAGAGAAGCTTTAGTTATAATAAATGATTTAAATTATTTCAGCTCGGGAAGGAGGAAGACTACTTCTTTCCTTAACACCTGAGCAACGGGCTAATATGATTCAGCATTTAGCTAAATTATTAATTAGTCGAAAATCGCAAATTCTTGAAGTTAATGAGAAAGATGTTGACGAAGCCAAACGTCAAGGACTTGAAGAGTCGTTGATTTCTCGTTTAACATTAACTCCTAGCAAATTAAATGCTTTATCAAGGGGTTTGATTCAAATCGCTAATTCTTCCTCAAATATCGTTAATCGTGTTTTACGCCGTACAAAATTAGCAGATGGAATGGAATTACAACAAATTACAGTCCCAATCGGAGTTTTACTCGTAATATTTGAATCTCGACCAGATTGTTTACTTCAAGTGAGTTGAATATTTAAAAATTAAGTATTAAAATAATCGTTGTTAATTAATTTTGTTTCAGGTAGCAGCTTTAGCCATTAGTTCTGCAAACGGTCTACTTTTGAAAGGAGGCAAAGAAGCTTATTACAGCAATAAATATTTACACTCTTTAGTACTTGAAGCTCTAGATATTTGCAATGCCTCCGATGCTATTTGCTTAGTAATTTAATTAATACATTTCAAATTTAATTAATTTTTATTAAATGGCGTTAAATGTTTGTAGGTGAGTACTCGGGAAGCTGTAAATGATTTATTACAATTAGACGGATTCATCGATTTAATAATTCCTCGAGGATCAAGTGAGCTTGTCCGTTCTATCCAGAAAGCGAGCAAAGGAATTCCGGTTTTGGGTCACAGTGAAGGTATTTGTCACGTATATGTTGACGATTCTGCAGATCAGGATATGGCATTGCGCATAGGTTAATATTTTAGTTGATAATTTTGTGCTTGATATAATGGTTGAATGTGCCCCCAACTAACACAGTTCGTGATTCAAAATGCGATTATCCGGCTGCCTGCAATGCTATGGAGACGCTTTTACTGCACAAGAATCTCCTTAAAACGGAATTTTTTGCTAAGTTGTGTGCCATGTTGAAGACTGAACAGGCAAATTCCTTTTAATTTTAGTTTTATTTGAAAATACTAAAATTAACAAATTATATCACAGGTTAAAATCAATGCTGGACCTCGCCTATCTAAGCAATTAACATTTGGACCTCCACTTGCCCGCAGTTTGAAAACGGAATATGGTGGATTGGCATGTTCAGTTGAGTTGGTTGAAGATGTAAAGGATGCCGTTAATCATATCCATCGATACGGAAGTGCTCATACTGATGTCATAGTTTCTGAAAATGGTTAATATTTATTTATAATCACTAACTATTAATAATAACTAGTACTTTTGCCTTTCAGATGATGCTGCAAAGTATTTTATGAACACGGTTGACAGCGCATGTGTATTTCATAACTGTAGTTCCAGATTTGCTGATGGGTATCGATTTGGATTAGGTATTAATTAACAAATTAATAAAATTATAAATTTGTTTATTGAATAAATTAATTACTTTAAATAGGAGCGGAAGTTGGAGTAAGTACAACCCGTATCCACGCAAGAGGACCTGTTGGGGTTGAGGGATTGTTAACTACTAAATGGCTTTTAAATGGATCAGGAAATGCTGCAGCTGATTTTGCTGAAGGAGGATCATCAAAATTTTTATTTGAACCCCTTCCATTAGAGGGTTAATGGCTTTCTTTATTATTGTAATACTTTTTATATTATTAAAACAAAAAAAAATATTTTAATTAAATCGTTTTGAGAAACATTTTAAATCGTGTGTCTTTCTATATTGTATTACGTGCCAAAGTTTTAATGTATACCAATGATATTAAACTTTACATTTTGTTAAATGTCTTTCAAGCTACAAAATCTAAAGGTCGATTAAATCCTCCTTTTCGGTTCATGTACTGACGATATTTGCGCTTATGAATAATGTTTACAGATGATGAGTTGTTGCCTAAAACATGTTTACCCTAGAAAAGATAAAAATATATAATTTCACTTAATTTCAAAAAGTGGATTTAATTTACCTTTGTAGAATCGAAGTCACTGAATCCCATTAATTTCATCATTTCAATTTCATCTTCACTTTTTCCAACTAAATCAGCTTCTGCAATTATTATTAATGAAAAGTTAATAAGAAAATCATTAAAAAAACTTGATTTACATTATTTTTACCGTCTATCTGGGGTCGAAATTGCAGTTGTTTGGCAGCATCTTTCGCAGAATTTCTTTCCTTCGAACTGAAAAAAATAAAAAATATTTTTTTTTACATATTTTCAAATCTCTTTGGTTTACTTATTACTTTGACCGCGATCTGGACTTGGAAATTCTGCGCCGGGGAGATCTTCCTCTGATTCTAGGAGATCGAGAACGTGACCTGTGGCGATCTGTCAATCAATCATTTAAATGTTTTATTAATATATAATGTAGCATTTTTAAGTCAACAATACACATACCTCGATGTCTTCTATCTCTATCACCGCCACCGCCGCCGCCACTTCCACCACCTCGGCGATCTCTATCACGATCACGGTCACGATCACGGTCACGATCTCGAAATCTATCCCGTTCCCTAAATCGATCACGATCACGATCTCTTTCACGATCCCTATCTCTGTCTCTATCCCTATCTCTGTGATCCCTAATGTCTCTTTCTCGATCTCTACCGCCGCCGCCACCTCTCTCTCTAGATGGACTTCGAGAACGTCTTCGGTCTAAGAAAAAAATAATAAAACATGACATAAATGTGACCCATTCTGTTAATAAAAACTTACCTCTTCGTGCTGGCGGTGACCTAGATCTACTCCGACTTACTCCACCCATCTTTACGTTAGAATTAGCAATTGTGAATTTGTAGTTAGACAGCTTCCAATATTTACAAAACAAAAACACAACCGGCCATTTTCATTTCGAGAAGTGTCGTCACTTATCGCTACCTAGCGGTAAATTGTTAAGCACTGTTAGTTAATTATCAAATCGCCTAATAGAGAGCGCCACATTACATTGCGTGAATGAGCTGATAGACTTAAGGTGAGGTAAATTTTTTAATATTTCAACTATTTATAACACAGTTTTTTAAAATTAATAGTACCAGTAAAATTAATTATATTTTAAAAATATATACATTTTTTATTTTACCAGTTAATCCAAAATATAAATAAATTATAAAAATAAATAAATAAATAAATAAACAGCAAAAACGTACCAATAACTTACATATGTTATACTAAAATTGTTATAATTTTTTACTTCAAAATGTTAGATTTAACAGTTTATAAATTTATTTTAAAAAAAAAGTAGTTTTTAACAAAAAATAAAATATACTTTTAAAAACACAAAAAAATCAAATTAAATAAATTGTGTAAAAACTATTCATAGTTAAGTTTAGATTTTATTATAATTGTAATTATATATATAATTATAAATATCTAAATTACAATGTTAACTTTATTTTAAAAAATATATACCGCCAATGAAGCATGAAAGCTAAAACCTCCTTCCCTCCCTGTCCCTCTGACATATACAATTTGTGAGGCAATGCCACCTGCACAGGTGTTTTTCAGCCCACGTGGTGCTAGCAGGTCGCTCAAAGACGCCATCACGTAGGGGGTGGAGTGCAGGGGGGTGTTTAAACTATAAGTCTAGCGTGAAAAGCCAGTTAAAAATGACCATTCGCCTCACAGAATAAACAACACTGGACAGAATAGTCATTCAGCTGACCACTGGACCAACGCAACCGTACGTTCACTCAAATACTTTGCAGAAGAGATCCAACATCATGTTGATAAGACTGATACGTTGGTAGGCAATAGAAGTTTGTGTGTAATCGGAGTAATATCTATGTTTCTTTGTATTTACGATTGGTATTTCCTTGTTCTATTTAGAGCCTTTTTAATTTGACGTCATAAACTGCATTTGAATTAAGAATTTCTTTTGTTTGTTTAAGTTAGTTTAATATATTTTATATTCTATTTTTATTAACATGTTTAATCTTTTAAACATTTTAACTTTTAAAAATAATTTTTGTAGTGTGAAATGTTTACAGTTTATTTTTGTATGAAGTGGATCTGTAATAATAACTTATATATTTTTATTTTTGCTTTTTAAAGTTTTTTTTTAACTTTACAAAGTTTGTTTAATAATTCTGTGCATGTTATTAGCATTTTATTGTGAAATTGACCGCCATCGGGCGACTTCACTGCGATACATCATCCAGACCTTACTTGCAGTCAGATTCGTTTCTGTTTCATGTGACCGTTTATAATGGGCAAAATGAAGGGATTGACATTCAGTCTTTCGATATAAAATGCTCATTCATAACGTTCACAAGTAATAGTTTCGATATAACATCGTTATCAACTAATAAACTTATTTCACGAAATAAATGTAAAATTTAAATTCTTAACCAGTTTTCATAAAAGTTCAGTGTATTAAAAAATATTTTGTAAGTTTAATAATAATTTTGATTTATAAACTACTGTAAATATTTGAAATAAATAACACTTATTTTTAACTCGAAATTTAATGTTTGATTTTATTTACGTAAACTTATATTTAATCATATTATTTGCACCTGTACTACGGATAAATAACCACATCCACCCGAAATCAGTGAATCAGTATACAAGTACTCTTTCAACCATTTCACACAGCTGGTGTTTTTCTAATTATTAATCTTCCATTTGATCAAATTTTTTCAAATAAAAGCGTGTAAAATTTGTACTTGGTATTAAAAATTAAAATCGTTTTTCATTTTTATCATTAATAACCCTCAATCACGAAACACTAAGTTTATAACAGGAAATTATTCAATTACTATTAAGTTGAAACTTCTAAATGGAGGGTGAATAACGATCTCTATCATTCGTCTACCCTCACCCTAGCAGCACGTGCGGGTAGTCAAATTGGATGCGGTCGGACTAGCAACCGGGAAATTAGGTGAATAAAAAAATTATCAAAATTTGTTCATAAAAAAAAATACAGCTGTTGTTATTTTCTAAATTAACACTTACTTAATTACAATTCAGTACGAGGTTTGTTCGTAATACTGTATACAATAATACGAACAAACCTAATCAACAAACAGATGCATAGTTTTCTAATAGAAAAATATTTTAAATTAAAAATATAATAAAAAATTTTATAAGTATCATTAAAAAAAATGTGCAGATATGTTGAATCATACAGTTGGTTTTATTTTTTTAGTAATCATTTGAATCGTATATAAAAGAGTATTTTATATTTTTCCGTCTGTGACAGGTTTAAAATAATTGTAAAGAAATGAAAAGGAAATAGAATTAAATTGATTTCATCGATTTAAAAATAAAAGCGAACATTAAAAAAAACCTAAAACAATACTCTCAAAGAATCTACAGCATCTATAATGATAAAATGAAGAGATATTTTCATATATTGTCAGTTTACATTCTATCAAAAGGGAGAGGGATAAGCTGCGGGCGATGAGAGACGTGAAGTAGGAGGAGGAAAAAATATTGTTGTGGACTGTAGAGAACAATAGAGACCCTGAAATGGCGAATAGGCGAATGCCACGAGGGCGTTTCATCGCCTCCGCACCAGCATCTCTTTGGTTAACAGGTGAACATAGAGGGGGGTTCCCTCAAAAACATATCCTATGCAAATGCTGGAGTCCCGAGAATAAAGTGAGCCAGTTCAAAACGTAATGGTGAGTTACAAAGCAACTTGCGGGCTTTGTACAGTCAGTTGGGATCTTTCTGTTTGTCGAGAGTTGGTTGCATAGACAGACACGTCAGAGCTGCAGCAGATGGTTGCCCTCATGGCCACAACTCAGGGGTGCTAAGTAGTTATGCCGCAGGTAAGTATTTCAATTATTACCTGCACATGACTACTTAATACGCCTGAGTTGTATTGCTACAATGGTCAAGTATACGTTTTTGAAATGTTATTACGATAATAAGCTGTTTTGGTTTACTGTAAAATTTGTGGTGAGTTTTAATTGGTAAATTATATAAATGTAAAATATTATGTGAATGTAAATCATTATAATTTTATTGTGCTTGTGTTTTTATCGTGTATATTAAATTGTGAAATAAAATGTTTTTTTCTGTTAAAATAATTGTTTCATTTTTCTGAGTTTTTCTTCCATTTAAGCTTATATAGCGAGTGATAATACTGAGAGCTGCGAATTGTATGAAGCCGTAAAATACTAAAAATATAAAAAATATATTTTGTTTTAATACGTTGCAGACAACATATGGCATTGCTGAAATATTATAATTTAATATTTGTTTTAAGTCTAATTGCTTGAAATTGGTAAAGTTCAGACCGTCATTTTAAACTACCACAAGGCGATGGGGTGTTTACCAGGTGTTGATGGCAGAGTTCATTTAGTTATTGAGAGGAGGATTGGAAATATATATTACATACCGTACAGAACTTCTGCTTAAAGTAAATACGTGTATAATAATATTATTACTATTAATCTACTGTATTCCATTACTGAAATTATTGAATAGGTCTGAAAGATGAACTATTTCACTAGATCAGTCACCATAGCTCAATAAATCTAAATATCTGATAAAACTCGTATCTCAAAAATGAGTCATAATATCACTAACTGAAAAATTCTTCACTCATCTTTCATCATTTTATCTCGGTCTAGTATCATTAGTATACATCAGTAACATTGTCCACATTATTAAATGTTAAAAAGAATTCTGGGTCACATAAGCGACGGAAATTTCCTCCTAGATCAGCCTACATGTAACATAATTAAATCAAACTTAAAAAAAAAATAGTAAAATAAAAATATAGAATAAATCAATAAGTCAAATATATTTAAATCAGTATTTTTAAAGCGTATTTTGTTAAGAGGTTTTAATTACATTCATCTTAATTCCAAAATCAGGTTAAAACATTTGTTCCAATGGGGGCAGAGAACATTTTTGGCTAACAAAAGATCAGCTTAATCAAGCTCAATTGATAGTGACAACGATGATTGCTTATTAGAGAGGGCAAGAGGGAGGAGACCGGACGTAAGCTGCGAGAAAAGGACATTGCAGCAAGGACATTCCGACTAGACTGACGTCCAGATATGACCTGTGCTTTAAACTCGGTCCAGTTAACTTTTTTAATGGAGAGTTTTATTGCAAATGCAGAGAGCCTCTTAGATGATAAAAAAAAGGTAATAGTTAATAACCATACATTTTATGCTCTTTTATACAATTTTTTCAACATAAATTTTGTAGAAAGATTAATTAGGTAGTTATGTGTCAGTCATGTGATTGATTATAAAATGAAAGTGAAATCCAGTGAGCTCATCTGAAATTGTATACCAAGCATACCCAGCATCCTACCCTTTCCTAAGTACTAGAGCCGCAGGAATCTGAAAAGGAGAACTCCTGCAGCCTTGGTACTTAACAAGGGGAACGGATTCTCCATCATCTACGTCTGAAGACCATTTTAACAGTGACCCAAATGACTCATAAAATAATTCTTAGATTAAAAAAATATTATTATGTTGTAGCTATATTAAACGATGCTCATTGTAGTATACTGTTTTTATAAGTGATCGATTTTTGTTTAGTATCCATCTCTTCCGTGATTGATGGATAAGGATGATTTTTCTATTCTTTTATATAATTTTTTAGAAGCAATCCTTCATTTTGTTTCAAAACAGCTGTTTTATCGCTACCCAAAATTGCTATTTACGCAATTATGTGAAATTGCTATTAGAACAGTTTAACCAGCTGGTAATTATATTTTTTTAATATATATCTAATTTATTTAAAAAAAAAAAAAATCTAAAAACTAAAACCAATTCGTAAACAGTTAAAAATAATTAACTGAAGCATATAGCTCTTTTATATTGTTTTTAAATAATAAGGAAATTAAGCGAACAAAAGATATTATGTTAAAACCAAAGGTTTTATTTAACGGCCTCTGTTCAAATATACTAAAGACAAACAGACAGGAAAACGTTCCTCCCACACTAATATGGGAAGAAGAGACTTGACGACACAAGTGACCGAACTTTAATTGTGCCAATTTAATGTAATCGCAAAAGGGCGATTATGTGATTGAGGCATTAATGGTACATCCTGCCTCCATTGACTTATGAACTCGCATACATGCTTAAAAAAAATCAGGAAGCATCAAACAAGCGAAAATATATTTTAAAAATAATAATGAAATAATGTATTAATTGTTATTATAATGTGAATGATTGTGTGAGTGTGTAATCAATACATTTCATAAACTGAATAAATAATTTTTATTTTTCATTTTTACGTTGTGAAAAAGCAAAACAGCAGTATATCATTTCACTTAATTTATTTCCATTCAACAGTCTTGAAATAATAATAATAATTTTTTAAAAATAAATTTAATGTGATAATTTCTTTTGAAGGAGGATATTAATCATCAGAGGGTTGCTTGAATCATCCTCGCTCACAAATAACATCGATAACCTAATTATGTAAAAATTATGTACTGTTAGATCAATTCATTTGGCGTGATGGAAGTTTATATTTTTATAATTAAATTAAATCTTACACTTGGTTCCATAAGAACTGGATCTGAATCCAAGCACCGATGAACAGTGCTGCCCAAAATTTCATCCAACAAAACGTGAACCAAACTTTAAAAACAATAGCAACAAAATAAAATAAAAATATACTAAATTTATTTTAAAGCCACTTACTTTTCATCAGAGACAAAACGCCATAAATAAAGTTGAAGATAATGAGTGTCTACTTGAATTTGCTGTAACCCATAACGACCAAACGTCCGCAATCGTACACATTCTAAAAATGTCTATAAAATAAATATAAATATCAAAATCAATTTATTATTAATAATAATAATAATAATAATTAAATTTACTTTTAAACTAATTTTAATAATTCCAGTAAGAATCGATACTTTTGAAAATTGTACTGAACTGAAAAATTCAATCCTTTCAGAAAATAATTTTTGAATATTGCTAATTAGGCTGTTGTCAATGGTGCTGCAATTTGAAATAAAATAATATGAGTAATATTTTAAAACTCGGATAAGTTTTACCACCTTGGTGTGTACGAACTCCAAGTTTGTCTAATATGTCTTCCTGCACTTAAAGATTGCATTCGCCGACTCGAGTCACTGCTACGTTCTTTTCTAGTACCTTCTTCGTATAACTGACCAACTTGTGCGTCCATTGCAGTTACATCTTCCACAACCCTTTTCATCACAGCGCGTACGGTACGAGGTTCAATGGTGTTCAACCAATCTCTAGTTTCTACACTTTTTCGCAACATTTGAGATATGATTAAACCTTGCACGCGTACGTAATGATTAATTAATTTCTGAGCCACATCTTTAGTTTGCGCACAAATAGTAGATGCCGGGGTTCCAGTAAAATGAGAATCAGTTTCGAAATACTCGTCGGTTAAAGCAACCTAAGCAATAAAAAAACAAAAAAAAATAAGTATTTAAAATTTAATAAAAATCAATAGTCAATTACCATAGTATTGATTGTGCTAGATTCAAAATCGACACACATTCTGGAAAGAATCAATAATAATGGTGGTGGAGAAGAAGAACGTTCATGAAGAGAATCACAAAATTCCTTAACAAATAAAATTACAGCTAAATGATATCTTTAATTCTTTAATTTCATTATTTTCTTTAATTTACCAAAGCAACTTCATTAACATGTCGAAAAAATCCTAGTACGACAGTTTCTCTAACATGTTCTTTACAGAATTGATCTCGGAAATAATGTTTTGTAGAAAACGTTATATCGGATTGAAGAAATGCCTATAAAATTAAATGCATGTATTATTTATACGCAAGATTACAGGGGAATAATTTCAATTCATTACTTGTAAATTTGAAAGAACCGTTCGCAACTGTTCTAGTATTACTGCTTCGGCTGAATGAAGCAAATCAGATAAATTTGGTCCACTTCCTTCTCTTTGTGATGATGGCTTTCCTGTTATTAAACTTTTTCGAATATCAGTTAAGCTGTCTGCAAAATGCCTTTTTAATGTCTCTAATGAAGACAGGCATTTACTTCTACCAGCTTTTGATACAATGTCAGTTCCAGTGCTAAAACAAATTCATATAAAATAGGTTTAAGTCTATAAAATTTTTAAAAAATCGTTGAAAAAATATGCATTACCGTGCAAAATCCGTATCGGGTAAAAGACTATTCATTGCTTGAAGTCGTCGATGAAATCTATCTAATGCTCGTACTAATATTGTTATATCATCTGTTTCCTTCTGTGAATAATTTAATAAATTAAGAAAATTTAAAAATTATAGAAACCAAAGTTTACAGTAATTTGTACCTCCAGTTCAATTCTTCTTTCCACAATGTGAAAATAATGATTCATAAGAGTCATTACAAAGTTGACTAATTTTTTAAGCGCAATTGCATCAAACTGTACAGTGCTGATACAAATAAAAATTTGTTATAAAATAGTTTGGTGTAATTAATTAATTATTATTTACCTTTCCTGGTCAATATCATCTTGAATTCTGTTTATAAACATAGTGTTATAAGAAGCAATAACTAAACATATATTAGTTAAAAAGTTATTGCAACCAAAGTCGATAAATTCCAACACGTCAACAGGTGAGTCCATATAAGCCTGAGCAGGTCGTTCTAATTGACTAGGAAGCAATGCAATTTCTTCTTGTGCATGCAATCGAACTTGTTTTTCCAAAACAGCCAGATCTTCGCGAAGTTTAAGGTCAGCACTAAAAATAAGAGTAACAATCAATGAGTAAAATATTTAATTTAAATTTTATATTTTATATTTTTTAAATTACTGGTCAAGGAATTCTTGGCACAATTCTTCAGCAGGTTCTTGTAATTGCAGAAGTAAATCAAGAGAATCTGTTAATTGGCGCGCAGTTGCCTATAAACAGTTACTTTAATAAAAACTCGTAATATATTCTCAATTTTTAAAAGACGCACTTCTTTCATACGAAACTGTATACGCAATTTTTCTTTCAACTGTGTGACAATTTCATTACAATCCATTTGAATTCCGTGAAAAGAAGGCATGTGCTGATACTGATGCAGAACTTTCTCTGCTTTTAAATAATACCTATAGAAATGCCGATAAATATCAAATGGCATTACAATGGTCTATCTTTACCTCACAGCTTGGCTATAACAACCATCTTCTATACACTTATTTAGTCGTGCTGGTAACTCGAATAAAAACTGCAACTTTTTTAATAACGTGTGGACACTTGCTAATTTCGTAATTTGTTGCCTACGATCCCTTAAAGTGTTGCTAATTTGTCCGCTAAATGTGGTAATAGCTTCCATGTTTGTTGCTAAGCCATCCATTTCATCTTCCATTCGTTTAAAATCATTTTTCATCTGAAAAAGTTATTTTTTTAACAAATTTATTTTCCGTAAGAGAATATAAACACCTTTCTAATCGTATCCGTGGCACTAATAAATTTATTATAATTTTCATACACCAATGTTTGCATATCACTGTCCAAGGCCTGAATTTCTTTATGAATTTCTCTTTCATGATCCATTAAATCAGTTAACGATCGTTCTTTGATTAACTTGGATATATACATATCAGGATTAAAATGAGGACTGTTGATGTGTAAAGGATTGGCAGCTTCATTATCTCCAGCCGCTAAACTGTAATAATTTTTTAACATTGCCTTTGCTCGTCTGTGTTCTGGAACTGGTTCTAAAATAATGTATTCCAATTTATTTGTCAAATACAGCTTTATCAAAGTATAAACAACAAACTTAATTTACCTGCACTTGTATTAGCAGACGCCATTTTTAAAATTTTCTAATTTCAAAACTGTTCGATAGATGTCAGGACACAGTGACACATTGCAGCCATCTTCCTTCTGGGCAGATTCAACATTTTGGAATGATATTTGTATACAAAAATTATTAATTTAAAGAAGATTGTTTATTCTTTATAAATCTTAAGCCGTATTTATGAAATCTGCAGTTAAGCCAGAGACGAAGGTAACGGAAATTTTAAATGTCTTCTGCAATATTTATTTTAATTAAAAGAAATTGAATCAAACGAAAAGAAAAGCCCACTACGAGCAAAGTAAAAACAAAAAAGAATTTAAAAATATGATCGTCTAAACGAGTAATTTAAAATATAGATTTAAATTTTTAATCTATTTTTTTTCCATTTATTTATAAGCTTAAACCACAAGCTTCAGGAATGAAGGGTAAGTTGGAGAAATACGCTTATAAAAAGCTTTAAATACGTAATCGCTCTTAACTGCTGCAACTACTGCTCGTTTTAATTTGTAATATTTAATTGGGCCTGCTGTTATTTTAATAAATATGTTGTAGTTTTATATTATGTATAATTTTATACATTTTTAAAAGTTTCGTTGTGATTTAAATTAATCTATGAAATTACAAATAGTGAGCCGAACCATGGCAGAACCACCATTAAAAAATGGAGTGCGTGTGGAAGTGGTCGGAAAAAACGTCCAAGGAACAGTAGCCTTTATTGGAACAACTCATTTCTCTAATGGCAAATGGGTGGGCGTCGTTTTGGATGAGGCAAAAGGGAAAAATAACGGTGTCGTTCAAGGAAAAGCATATTTTCAATGTAAAGATAACCATGGAATTTTTGTACGGCAGTCACAAGTGAGTACATTTTTTTCGAACTTTTAAATAAAATTTTAACACAATTTCTAATTTATTATTTTTTTTTTATTATGTTATGTGTGCAGTTGTTATTGCTGGATGAAGATGTTAGTGATCTTGGTGCTGGAGAAGGAAGTGCATCGACTCCACGGAAAGGAGAAACATGTTCCACACCAACAACGGGAAGTGAAGAAAAAAAATCAAAATTATCCAGAATTCCAACAGCCGAATTGCCTTCACCTCGAGAAGAAAAAATTCGTACTCCAGGCTCTAAACGATCATCTTTCGTTGAGGTATATGGAATTGCATATTTATCGTATTTATGATGATAATTATTATTTATTGCACTTTCTTATTCCCTTTTTTCATTCACGTATTTAATTTACAAATTTTAATTGTTTATAAATACGTTTTATTGAATTCTTATAATCACTATAAACCCTCTTTTTTTCATTTCCTCTGTTTGAACTTGCACCTCCACAGGAAAGAAAAACAAAAGATCCGACGGTGAGTAGGTGTAAATGGTGTTTTGATCAGATTGGATTTAATTGATATAATTGTATTAACAGTGAAATTTTTCTAAAAGTTTATAATTTTAATTTTACAATGTTTCAGACGAATTTTGTTGAAACAATTAGCTATAGTCCAGGTGCGGGAGGATTAGAGGAAAGAATGGCAAATTTGCAACATCTTCAAGAAATTGACAATTATCGTGCAGAAGTGAAGGATTTAACTGAAAAATTAGAAACGCTAAAAGGGAAACGTTTGCAAGACAAGGAGAAGTTAAAAGAAGCTGAGAAAATTAAAATTCAACTACATCAGGTTTGTGTAGCTTAGGTGAATTAAAAATTAAAGGATTTAAATATAAAAGATTTTAATTTTAATTTTGTAGCTGCAAGAATTCAAAACTAAAATAATGGAGTCACAAAGCGAGCTTCAAAGAGAGTTGCAAAAAGCACGACAAGAAGCACAAGATGCGATTGAAGCAAGGCAGCAACATGCTGAAGAAATGGCAGATTTGACCGAAGCTGTTGAAATGGCCACCTTAGATAGAGAAATGGCTGAAGAAAAGGTTTGAATTTGTTAGAAAGATTATTAAGTCAAACTTGTTGAAAACTTTATAAATTTTAGAGTGAAACACTTCAAGCCGAATTAGATCAAACTAAAGAAAAGCTTGAAGAATTACAATTGGATTTAGAAATATTGAAAGATGAAGTTTCAGATAAAGGCAAAGAAGGTGCTTCATCGAATTACCATACAAAGCAGTTAGAGCAACAAAATGAGAGATTACGAGAAGCTTTAGTGAAGTGAGTGATTGAATTTTAGTTGAATAAGTTTATTTATTTTAAAATTTTAAAATTAATATTTTCTGTAGGTTACGAGATCTGTCAGCACATGACAAGCAAGAACATCATCGCATTCAACGGGAATGTGATCACCAAAAGTCTGAAATTGCCGAATTAAGTCGTACTAAAGAAAAACTTAGTGCTCAGATTGACTCATATGAGAAGCAAATTGCAGATTTGCAAGAACAAGTGGATGCAGCTCTTGGAGCTGAAGAAATGGTTGAGCAGTTGACAGAAAGAAACTTAAATTTGGAAGAAAAAGTTTCTGAATTACAGGATACAGTTACTGATTTGGTGAAAAATTAAAAATAAGAATTTTTGTTGGTGTAGCGAGGATAATGTTATATTTCTATCTGTGTTTAGGAAGCATTACACGAAATGAATGAGGAGTTACAAGAAAATGCTCGTGAAACCGAATTGGAATTACGAGAAGAAGTTGATATGGCAAATGCTAGAGCACGAGAAGTATTATTTTGAGAAATTTAGATATATTATTTATATGTACAGAATTTATTTATACATTTTTATATTCTTATAGATGGCTCGAGAAAGCGAATGTGCACATGAAACAATTGCTGACTTTGAGCAAACTATTCAAAAGTTTAGAGTTTTAACAGAATCTTTGCGGGTACGGTATATAAAAAAAATTAGGGTTCACTTCTCATTGATAAGTTATTTTTGTTTTATTGTTTTAGGAACACAATAAAGAAATAACTGATCAACTTCAATCATTAACAAATACAGCAGTTGCTCCATCAACTGATTTGTTCGATTTTAAAATCAAATTTGAAGAAACAAAAGCGCATGCAAAGGCTGTTGATATGGAATTAAGACGCATCGAAGTTCAACAGGCTAATCAGCACACTAATTTTCTACGATCTTTCATGTCCGATGAATTTCTTGCTAGAGGTGGTGATCATGATTCTCTTCTAGTATTGCTGCTTCTACCTAGGATTGTTTGGAAAGCTGAGATTTTAGTAAACCAAGTTAGGGAAAAGGTTGTTTTGATAATGTTGTTTGTTTTTATTTTGTAAAGCTGATAATTTTTTTTTCAACAGTATCCACTTCCATCTTCGATCACCAGTGAAACTGTGCTTAAGGATCACGCTGTTGAACAACATAGTTTTAGTAATCAATTCATGTTCCTATTACTGTGTCTTCAAAATTTGTTACATCAATTTATTAGGTAATTTGTTTTTAATAGCAAATGTTTATTTCTTTTAAATAGTGTACAGTAATATTAATTTTATGTTTATTTTAGTGCTCTAAATTCATGCAACGTTGAATTGTTTTTAAAATTTGGTACATTGTATCCTGAATTGGCTGTACAGGAAAAAGCAATTGATTTTTATATCGATTTACTAAAAAAGGATCAAGTAATTTTGCTGTTATTTTTTTAAATTTTGTTGGTTATTAACGGTTACGAATAAAATTTTGCAGCTGGATGAAAATATTATACTGGAACCTTTGGAAAAAAGTTTGGCTTACTTTCAACATTTGTATGGAATTCATTTGAATGATGAGAGAGTTGATTGCAATGTGTTAATGTTATACCACACGAAATTAGTGATAGTAGCATGTGAAGGAGTTTCACTAGAATTACAGAGGCTGCAAATATTGTTACAGGTGGATTAACTGCTTTAGACTCTCATTTGTAATGTTAATTTCCTATTTAACTTTTTAGCCTGGACAAGAGTCAAGTGAAATGGGATTACTGTACAAGGAATTGGAAAATCACAACAACGAGTTGAAACAAATGACGAAGAAGGTTATTAATGTTTTTTATTAAATCAATTCTTATTTAATAAATTATTTGTATTTGATTGCTGCAGATGAGACGACGACTTCCTCAAGCAGGAAAGCCAAATCCAATTTCATTCGAAAACGAAGTAAAAGCACAACTTTTAGAATGTAATTTACATATTGGTCGTATTTTGCAAACTTTAAGAGAGTTTGGACAAGCTGTTGTTCAACATGCACTTGTTTCAGGTGTGAAAAATGAAAAATTCTTAGCTTAATTTGTTCATTTAATTAATTACAAATCAGAACATTTATGTTGCTGTTGTCAGTATTGAATATTAATCGATGTATTGTATTTTAGTTGAAAAAAATTTGCATTTATTCTTGCAGAAGGAGCAAAAGGTTTAACAAATCAAAAACTTAAAGAGCTTGCTCATCAAGCTTCTGATAAAGTTTATGGAAAAGATGATAGTGGTCCAATTGATTGTTTAAGGTTGAGTTTTATTATTTTTCACTTGATAGAAAAATAGTTAACTTATTTTTATTTTAAAATAGACAATCAATGACAATTTTAATTGCAAACACAACGAAGTTGGCTTCCAGAGTACAAGGTGGAGAATTCGATTTTGATGGTACACCTGAATCATTGGTAAGATCATTGTTTAAAATTAAAAAGAAATACTTTTTAAATTTAAAAAGTTTAATTAATATTATTTAATATAGGCTGCTCCTCCTATCCAAGTCAGAGCTGAAACTATTAAATCAGAGTTAAAAGATATTCAGAATCTGAAATTGCGATTGGAAGCTAAAGAAGTTGATTTAATCGAAGCAAAGAAATTACTTAAGCAAAAGGTTAAGCTTAATTAATTTACATCTCTTTGCATTGGTTGATTTAGCTTAATTTTTACTTGTAATTATTTATAGAGTGAAGAATTGAGCGAATTAACAGTTAGAAAAGAATTACTCGAGAAGAAAGTAGAGACTGGCTCTAAAGAAAGTGAAAGTAAAGTTCATGAGCTAGAAAACAAATTAAAGGAAGTTACTGCATTGTATAAGAAGAAAGAAAAGTATATTAACTATTATAAATATAACTTTTAAAAAAAAATGTAACTTTTATCTTTTTTTAAAGGGAATTTGAAGAAACAATGGACCATTTGCAGGCCGATATAGATGCGTTAGAGAATGAGAGGGGTGAATTGAAAGAAAAATTGAAATTGATTTCTAAAAAAGCTCTGTTTGAAAATATAACCAAAACAACAGCAATGAGTAAGTTTATATAAATCATTAACATTTCTAACTAATTAATTTTTTAATTTTAATATTTAGCAATTGGTTCACCTACAAGTCCAACTGTACCAAGTTTAGCAGGGACTGTTGTCAATGCTCGTGATTCACCTATGCTTGTTCAACAGATTGGAAATCTTAAAGCTGCACTTAATAACGTCTTGGACGAAAATAATCGCCTGAAAGCTCGCTTAATCAAAGTAAAGTCATTTAAATCTATAAGTAAAATTAAGCCTAATTTTCTTAACAAAAAGAAAATAAAAAAATGATGCATAGTTGCAAGTTTAGACATTAAATTTTAGACATAAATTGTGATATTTGGATAGTAATAGTGTCAATAACATTCTGATTACTTTTTTAAGAATCAACTTGCGTCGTTACCACCCATAAAAATTCCAAAAAAAGCAACAGAAGCAAATGAAAATGTTCTTGGAGATAAACAATTGGATGATCTTTGTGCTAAAACTAGACACTTGCTGACTGGATTGAAAAAACTAAGCATTTCTTCTACTGTTGTTGATATCAGTAAACGAAAGCCTGGAGTAATTCCAACATTGGATAAGTCAACACCAACTCAACATTTGATCGAACATTTAAGTCATGTGAATGAATTACAGAAAACTGCAGAAAAGGTGAATGCTTATAATTAGTTTTATGTCCGGTTGTAAATGAAAATAATGTTAAATTTTAGTTACAAGTGGAGGTGACAAATTTTCTGGCAACTCATCACATAGGCGGAAGTGCGAAAACGGATTTCTCTGATTTTCCAACACCTGAATTTTCTAAAGTAAGAACGGTTACGTTTTTAAGTTTGTTAATTAATGAAATTATTTTATTATAGGTGCTGCAGGAGAACCAGAAATCGTTACAGCCTGTTGGTCGAATTTGTATGCCGGGTGACAAGGGTTCAGGAAGCAAAATTATACCAGTTATTCTAGACCCACCAGGATTGAAGAGACTTCATCAACTTTTAAGTTCCCATTAGGAACGAATTTAAATTTTGCTTAAATTTCTATTTTAAAACACTTCTTTGTGTGAGAATTAATTTTTTTTATTGTTGCTGCATTTGCTTTAGATGGAAGATAAATATTATTGCAAATATATATTTATTTATAATTATATATTCGTTTCGATCATTTCTTTCGTTACATAAAAAAATAACCATCAGGTACAATAAATACGAGATATTAATAAGACAAAAAGAATTCGAGTATTACATAAACAAAACGAAAAGGCACTCGTTGACTAATTCCTTTTAGAACCTAAAACAGAAATTTCAGACAAAAAGCCAAGCAATTAGATTTAAAAGTAACGTCGAATTTCAAATATAAAAATGCACAGAATATTACATTTTAAAAACAAAAGTTAAAGATAAAAGAATAAAAAATACAGAAGAACTAACGAGGATCATTTAATCGGCGAAATGGACGCAAAACTTTCTTCTTTGGACGATCAACTGCTTGTGGCTGCTCGATTTCTTGAGGAAATTCTGGATAGAGTGGTGTGCTGATCATATAGTCCATTTCCGCATTTTTAACACGGCCTGGTAGAGGAAATTCCCATGCCAAAGCAATGTGAGTTAAAACGTAATTTGTGACATGACGCATGGCAGTATTAATCCAATGAATACCATCTTTTCCACGTCTGAAAAGTTTTATTATTATTGATAATTAATAAATCACATTGATCAATGAATATATTTTCAATTTACCGTGAAATGTTCATTTGCATGTAATAATGTAAGTCAAGCACATCAAAACCATTCTTTGATACAGTGTTCCATGCAAATAAGTTTGCTTCCATAATTTCAAATCGAAGTTGATGACGAAGAAATTCAACCTGTGGTATTAAAAATCCTCCTTTCATATCTTGAGAAATTGGCATAGTTGTCGTCCAAATAAATAAGCAGTTTGGTTTTAAAATTTCTTTAAGTCGTTTCATTAGTTTTGTGAGATTTTCTTTGTATTTATCTACGCCATTTGGTCCCCATCTGTAATAAAAGTAAGAAATAAATACAAATATACAAAACGAAAATGAATTTAAGTTATAATATACCGTGTAATATCCCACAGACAAGAGTTCATAATGACAACGTCTGGTTGACTGTCTTTGAAACTTTTTATAATTTTATCTTCGAAATATTTATCATAACATTTAGTGACGAAAAAAAAGCAGGCATTGTGTTTTTGATTAACAAATTGACGTTCTTCTCGAAAATCTCGTCCATTGTGTAGTGTACCAGTATTAAGCAACTTGTCATCTAAAAATGAAGCTTCCAGCTGTAAAAATTATAAATAAGTTATAATTACAAAGCAAATAATAAAATAGTAAATTTACTTTAGATCGAAGCGCGCTTGGACTTAATATTTCATTTTTATGTAATAAGCAAACAATGTCTTTGTATAATCCTCTCATATCTGAAAAAATAATTAGTGACATAAGCACATAAGTCTCGTTAATTTGTCGGGCATTTTCAGAGTAATTACTTGAATCTCCAATAATGACAACTTTTTTCCGTAATAATAAAACTTTTATATCGTCGTGAAGAAATATATCAGCCATTGTCAGTCAGTTTTAGTTTGTTATTTGTTAATAATACTGTCTAAAAAGCTTTTCGTTCGAGGGAGTTATAGTTCGAATTGAGTTGAGTCAATGTTCCTCTGGTGGTAGACAACACGAAGACCTCACGTGACTAACCACAGACCAAAACTATGCAAATCATTCTTCAATTTTTACTTCACTCAAATTAACATATGAAATAAAAAATGCATTTCAAAGCAAGGTTTAAAAATTTGTTATTGTTATTTGGCATTTGGACAAACTATTTGCGTGCTTTCATGCATACCACCTAGTGGCTGTTGGCACTGCATCTGTAATAAATTTCAGTTGTCACTTATGTAAATGAATATTGATTTTAACATTTCAATAAATAAAGTAATCTAAACATCACTTTCACTAACAATAAATCACAGTCAAATTATTATTTATAAGTTTTATTGACTAATTTTATTACTACAATCTTAACTATATATATTTCTAAAAAAAATCTTCAATCATCACATGAAAGTATTTTTTACATTACAAACACTTTCTCAGCATCCTTAATTGTAAATACTTCTTTCGTACGAGGACACACAATACGACCATCATTTTCTATTGCCATAGTGTGAAGTGACTAAAAATATAATTATTGTAATAAGTAAAAATAAATTGCTCAAAATACAGTATCAAAATTATTCTTATTTCTTTTAAAATAAGTAACTTACATTTTCTCCATAAATGTAACCATTTGGAAGCATAAGAGGGTGATTATTTTCATTTAATGGTTGTCCTGAAATGTAACAAACAAGTCTTGACTGCGAACAATGAGCATATGGCAATGATTTCGCTAATTCATTGAGCGGCGGCGAACAGACTGGGCAATCTGTATTACGATCTTGTTCCATTTTGTAACAGTGACTAATGTTATCGTTAAGAATTGTAACTGTTCCATAAAATAAAATGTAAATAACAAACAACATTTAGGATACGGTGTTTTCAATGCAGATAAACCAGCTTGCAAAGCAACTGAAAACACACATTGTGCGCTTAATTGATACAATTTAAAGTTTTCGTATCGGAATTGCTGAACTAACATTTGCCAACGAGATTCATCTAAAAGTTCCTAAGAATATTTTCAAATTTTCAGTTTTTATTGTCTGATTTTTGTCGTTTCCGTTTATTACTCTGTAAGGAGAAATATCAGTACTGTATGGGAACGCCAACAATCCCATCACATGTTGCACATCTTTCAATTGTCCATCTTCCAAATTTGTAAAATACTTTCTTGCATGACTGAAATAAAAAGTTTAATTAGTATTATGTACAAAATATTAAAAATTCAGATTATTTGTAAAACAAAACCCTACATTACAGCATCCATACGTCGATCACTTCGAATGAGTTCAATAAATTCTTGCTGCCGTAAATTAAATTCCAATGAACTCTTGAGAGAAAAGTTTTTCGATGATATTTTAAGGGTCTTAAACAAACACCAATAACATTATCAAAATTATTAAATCCCACTTTTATGCAATATTCAAATACATTACCTTCATTTTCCTTAATTTTGATTTGTTATCGTGACACCAAAGCAAGCATTTAGCTGTTTCTTTATTAGCTAAAGATTCCTCGACATCTTTAGACACAAGAAATAAATCGATATTAGTTAAATCCTGAAATTGTTAACGAAAACATTAAATTAAAAAACATATAGAAAAAAACAAAAGTTAAATGAAAACAAAATTTATACAACTTTCCTCAATATCAGAATGTTGTGCAAGTTTTATAGCAGTATTATAATAACCACATCGCAAGAAATATTCCACCAACATCCGATCAAGCCTCTTTTTTTTCCATAATGTGAATGCGTTACTATTGACATTATCATATTCTTTTAGATGATCAACACGTCTCTTGCAAACTTGCGCTGCATCTAATTCTTCATTAATACTTTGTGCAGCCTTAATATAAGAAGAGAAAAATAATTATTTTAACAAATTTTATAATAAATAAATTAATACATACTTTTCGCTTTAGAATGTTTAATTTTTCAACAACACCACCTAACAAATGAGTCAATTCTCCCATTGCTTCAGATGGGCCTTGCAATGTTTTTTCTATATCAGCTGCTGCAGCTTGTACATGAGAAACTTCACGATCAAGATTTTTTTGTGCTGCCCTGAATTTTTTGTTTAATATTTCATACGGAACCTAGAATAATTAATAATTCAATTACTCAGCAAAAATTAAAAAAAATATCAATTGATAATAAAAATTTTATTGTTATTAACATACTTTTAAAGTCGGATGTTCCAATGCTTTTACGTCAGCCATTATTTATATAGTTGTGTTTAAAGATTAATTTCTGAAATGGCTACAAATATATAAACAAACCATTTTACTCATCCACCTTACAGCCTACTAGTTGTTATTGTGGTGAAGAAAAGAATAATCATTTACTCGTTAGAGGCCTGATCACTTCTACGTTCAAATTGATTCGTTTAATTTTATAGCCCACTATAGTAATAGGCGTAATAGTAATGGAAAATTGTACCTACAACAACACGTTAATTGACTTAAAATCGAGTAAGTCAACATTAATAAGCAGAAAATATGAATAAACCGGTAGATAGGATCATCCTTTACTATATTGTAGGCTACGGTGAAACATTCCCCAATCTGCGTCCACATGAACGACACTTCTCGTTCAAGTAACGGACCAATTATATGACACGAGATTATGCGAGATTGCACACCATTTGTACTCCATTTGCTTGATCCAGGGGTTTTCAGTTCAAATATTTTCATTCATCATATCCAAATTGCCTCGTATTGGGGCACGAAACCTTTTTCCAAGTGAAGAAGGACACTTTCTAATCGCACGGAATTGTCCCGACTCGGTCGGGAAGGCTTTGATAAAGAGGCGAAAAGTGGATTCGGCGCCCATCTCATTGGGTCAAGTTTTCAAAGTCGCCAGTGTGTTCTGCTGCTGCTCTTTGTTTGATAAAGCCAACTCTCAACTCAAGCAAGGTAAGTTGTCAAGCGACAGACATATTATTTTATTAAATTAGTTTATTCGATAAAAAATGCAAATAAATTGAACGGAAAATCGGTCGGTTAGCATTGAAAAGTAGGCCAAGGCGGCAAAAGAGAAAATTCGTTGCTTTTTGATTTTGTATGTTGCCGGCCAACATGGGCTGAGGCTACGCAATGGGCCATTTGCCGCTATTTCTGCTTAGGTGCGTAGCTTAAAGTTCTACATTTAAGTGTTTAGCTTGCTTAAGATGTTGTCGATTATAATCGATCACAATGGCATTTATGTGCTGTGCTTAACGACAATTTGCTTCACAAGGTAACGTGTAAAAATGACGAAACCCTTTCGAGGTTAGGCGTATGGCTGACTTCACTTGTGCTTGAGGTGGACATTGCCATTTTTTTTTCTTTACCGTTTTCCGTCCCGATTTCTCCTTTTTTTACTCTTCCGATTTTTTTTTAAATTTTAAATTTATGTTGTTAGTAAATTATTTTGGGGGAGTGAGGTCAATTTGAAGTTCATTGCCCTTTCTAAGACGGATTTGGGTGTAGTAAAATTAAACAGTATCGAAAAGTTGAAGTTAGGTATCAAATATGGGAGATGCTTATCTTTTATCAAGTGTGGAAAATTGTAAGGAAAAATAGATTTAAATAACTAATATAGAAAGCGTTAAGTGGTAGTTGTTGAAATGAGTATTTAAGGAAGTTTTCATTTTCATTTTAAAAAATCTAATTATGTAACATAATAGGCAAAACTAAATAAAATTATAATGAAACAGGTTTACAGAAATAAGGAAACATGAAAGAGAATTAATTGAATTTCTTTTTTTCTTTATTATTTTTAGAAATTTTATATTGATAAAAAAATATTTAAATGAATTTTAATAATTTTTTCAACTTACTAAGAATGAAAAACTATTTTTAATTTATAATGGTGGATATTTCGGAAATGAGGTAGCTAAACTATTTTAGCAATCATTTGCAAGTTTAAAAACGTAGAAGCGTGCTACAGATCGTTTATCAGTGATCTGCTGAGTGAAAGGGTAAACAAGGCAATTTGCACAATTTGCATCATGAGACTATAGTACGTAAAAGCAAAATGCTGATAAGAAAACCCTAGTCCATATACAGTCAGTTGATAGGAATTAAATGTTTTTATCTAAGTAATCGCTTAGTGCTTTAGTAGAATGGAAATCTGAAAATTTCGTGCTATTGAAAAATGTGTTCATGAAAATGTCGAATCAATTTAATTTTTTTATTTATTTTTTTAACGATATTGTTACTCAAAAATAGATAACATATCAATTGGACTGAAGTTAACTGGTAAATATTAATGGTAGTTTGATCTGTTAGATATATTTGTTTTATTAATTTGTAATTTAAAAAATGAAAAGATAATTTTTCTATTTTGCAATTTTTTTCTTTTTTTTTTTAAGGTTAGTACAAGTTTTTCTTTTTACTTAATAACACGGAGTAAAATTTTTACACTATTTTCTTTTTCTTTTTATTTATTTATTATTTCTGTTGTTGAGTTTGAAATTACACTTGACCTTTTGCAAGTTTCATGACAAATTATATTTCTAAAATTGTGGGAAAAAGGAAGAACCTTTAGAAATATTTTACTTATTTATTTTTAACAAAAAGATTTTTTTTTGTTTTTTTCTTTTTTGTTAGGGAGGAAATAATAGTATAGTAAATTAATTTGAATGAAAATGGCAACCATTTGTTGCTATTTATTCACTTAAAGCAATGAGTAAATTGATTAGTTTTCTTCCCTAATTTAATGTTGAAATAATTAAGATTTGTTAAGTGATTTACTATGTGTTTACCCAAACATTTAACAAAAAGATACACTCTGTTGTTGCAAAAGCTGAGTCGTATTGATTTGAGTGAATCCTTCTCCTTGTTTTTTCCCTTCAAATGACATAGAAGGCAAAATCCATGCGAATCAAGTTAAGTGGATAAACTTAGCTCATATATGTTACTAAATGGCTGAAAAGTAAATGATTACAATCATCATGTAGTGGAGAATTTATTTATTTTTTCCTTAATAAAAGTTGAAAATTTTTTCTACTTGTTTTAATTTAATAACGGAAAAAAGCAACCTTGAAATCGAATTTTTTTAAAGGTAAGGGGAAGTATTTTTTTTTAAGTGAGAAATTCTTTATTTCCAATCATGGCGTTTGCATGTTGGAGTTGAATGATGACCACATCCAGTGACGCGTTGTTAGGCCAAAAGAAAAACCGGTTTTGAATGTAGGGGGAGAAAGATTCAGCATTTGGAAATTTAAGTTATTGCTACTGCAACACTCGAACAAATCAGTACGTAGGTAACAAGTTGTGCACAATTTGATTTGTGGTAATGGTTTTTGATGGGAATAAGTTTGATTTAGTTTACTTTTCTCTTTAAATCGATATTGCGATGTAAGGAAAGTATCTTTTTTTATTAGGAAAAGAATAAAGGGTTAAATAAAATGGATGACCTACTAGCAAACGGTAATTAAATGGATAAAGTTTTACAAGGGTTGCAAATAGGTCAAGTAGAACCGTAATTAAAGGTTTTTTGGTTTTGTTTTTTATTTTTCCAAATTTATTTAGCGGGTAAATTTTTTTGAAAAATGAAAATTAAGTCGGGGCGAGTATTAAAAGGGTTATGAACGAGATGCGGGGCGTTTATCAGTTTGTTCATGAGTGTGTGGTGGTCATTGGCCTAGGAGTCACCCATCTCAGACGACGGTGGTGGTTGGTTGTTATGATGCGACATGACACTGAATCCGTGGCTGGCTTGGCGCACATTTATTGATAGAATCATAGAATGGGTCTGGAGATGAGAATGTTGGAATTTTTTTTATTTTTTATTATTTGATCTTTTTTTTTTTACAAAGAAAAAAACCGCTTTCTATTTATTTCTAAGCGAAAAAGATGGTTGAAAGCGTAAGTTGGTCGTCGACGTTTTCTTCTTCTTCTTTTCTCTTTTGGTCGTTTGTATCTGACTTTGTAGTGATGTGAGGACCAAGAGGGAGGTCAAGGTGAACCACTTTACACAGCTAGAAATGCTTCACTACGGCAATGGAATTAAACACTAGACGTTGTCTACGTGTTAAAAGTTAAAACTATGCGAACTATTAATTTTTATATTTTTGAAAATTATTTGCAATTTTATTGTCTAATTAATTAATTAATCAATTAATTAAAATGAAAATTTGATTGGATAAGGAATAAACAAGTAAATTTAGTGTCAATTTGGATTAAATCATAGGATATGAATAATTGAAATGTAGAATTAATGAGCGTAAATAGTTTTTTTTTCTTTCTCTCTCCACCTGTAACGAGTTTGATATTTATGTCAGTGAAAAATAATTAGTGTCACTAGGAAATGAATTTAAGTATTGTGTCTTTTCAGTCAAGTGATAGGATATGATAACACTTGTTTTCAACTTCTGCCATTAGTGAGATTTTTTTTGGAAATGCACTGTTTGAATGGCAGTAACTTGGCTGGAATTTGTTGCTTCCATTTGTAGAATAGAGTACTCAGATTTTAGTTTCCAGGTTTTTTTCTTTTACATTTTTTATATTTATTTTAGTGGGGGTAAATTTAAGTTTAATATTCATGAATTTATTACACTGTGGCGCGTGATAACGACTCGTTTAGTGGGTTTAGATATTATTTTATATAAATTGATTTATGTTATTAATTGTATGTATATTCAAATGAATGTATTTATTAAAAATTGAAATTTTAATGATAGGGTTTGCTAAACCGATGCGTTTATCTCGGTTTAAAAAAAGATTATTTGAAATCAATAAGTGAGTAATGTAATCGAATGCGATAATGTAATGTGTAAATTAGTTTATTTATAGGGTTTGTAAATCCGAATTTAATCGAATAGGTAGTTTTCATAAAGTGTGTTGACCCTGAGCAATGAGCCGTGTCGCTTTAACTTGGAAGTGGTTTGCTTTACCCAACTTGTTCTTGCATGGGTGACAGCAGCTAGATATATATATTTTATTCTATATTTTTTTTCCCTATTTTAAGTAACTATATCTTATTTTTCAATTTTTTTTTCAAATTTATTTTAATGAAAATGAAAATTTCCGATTTGGCTTCTATGAGTAAACATTTAATAAATGTCTGTTAAATTGATCTTGAGTCATGAATTCTAAGCACGTAGCGGTCTTAATAGGGAAAATTTGAGATTAAATTTTTTAATTTTAAACCGCTAGTAATTGTTAAGGATGTAAAACAATTGTGTAAAACGTTTGTTTCTTGTCTTTTTTTTCCTTCTAATTTTTTTTAATGTTTTAGATCCGAGGGAAAATTGCGACTTCATTTCTACGAGACTAATGGTGCATTATGCCAACAACATGCGGCTTTGCTAAAAACTACGCCAAGTTACGCTCCAAATACCGAGAGCAGTCCTCCGAAAACAACACGCTACAAGTACGCTTGCAATTGCATTGTCGTCGTCGTCATCTTTTTGAGCGAGCTGTTGAGAAGAAACCTGTAATCTCGGGCGTGAGGCGGTTCCAACTCAGTAGCTGTCTTAAAGGAAAGGCCCCGGTTGAGTGTCAGGTAGCCGAAACCTACTTATTTAACGTGAGAGTATTTTTACGTGATCTCATTTTCTTGTTACTTTACTTCTCTCTCTCACCACATCCTTTTAGCTGAAGCGCAAGCGAGTGAAGGAGGGTGGCGGTTTCTTCATGGCTTTTGTTTTGACGAGAAATAATAAGCCGTCTCTCGCTTTTTTATTTTTTTTTATTCTTCTTTAAGGTTCCATTGTGTTTTTATTTAGTTTTTTTTTCTTCTATAAGTGTCCTACTTGAATTGAATGGAAAGTCACACAAAAAGATGTTCTAAAAAGATGTTTTAAAATTGAGATTTGCTTTTGAAATTTTTTAGTTTTAATCATAGGTTTAGTAGGGAATTGGATATGAATTTGATTTTGAGTTTGTTCATCGCTTCGTATTGGATCGATAATAAGCTGACACAATAACCACTAGCTCATCAAAATTGATTGGGATTTTATTACTCGGTTTATGATTATGCCTTACATCTGCTAGAAAGATATAGGATTATGTTTTTCATGACACTTCTTTTTTTTAATTTTTTTGTTTTATTTATTATTTTCTATTTTTATTAATTTTTTTTTGTTTTTAAAGGAGTAAGGTGGATTTTAATAATTTGATTTGGTTGAAGTCAGTTAATGAAAACGGAATCTTTAAAGTGTTGTTGATTTTAAAGTTCCGTTTACGTTGTTTTGAAAGCTTTTCAATTCAATTGGATTTGTTCACCCTTTAGATCAAATGTTAGCGATATTGCCACGAAGAAAATAAATACAAATTGGTCTTTTATTTTTATTTTTGTTGCGTAAATAAAAATATACCAGTGTCGAATTTAATATTTTCTTAAGCTTTTAAACGTGATTTACATTTTCGCAGTGATCGCTTTAAGGTTTCTATTTATTTTTTTGCTGTTTCCGTAATTTCGTTTCTAAATTAGGACGATAGACTCATATTCATATTGGAAATGAGGCAACTACAAGAGATGTTTGTGTTTTAAGCTAAAAATATATCTTGTACCTTTCTCTGCTGTCTCGTTTTGGGTGCTGTGTCGAGTCAGCATTTACATAGATAAATGGGTGGGTTTGTGTTTTTTTTTTTAACTTTTTCTTTTTTTCTTTTTTGTCGAAAAAGAAGTAAAAATCTGTTGATGGCATGGCGGAATTGAACTGTGCCGCTTACGATCTCTCGCCTTCTTTTTGGAATTGATTCAAGTTGAGCAGCACTTGAATGGGCGAGTTGCCGTGCATGTATGATGACTATTGACGTGTTGGCTTGACGAAAAGGAAAGAATGAACAAATTGCTGTATTTTAATAATAAACTCGCCACTAGTTCATGAATAAAAGGTGTCGGGTTTTCAAAATAGATTTATTTTGTCATAGGCATTGGTTTAAATGTTTACATAAGAGGATGGTGATAGTTTAGTTGGTGGGTGTCAAAGTCGAATTGAATCAAAGTTCATTTGTTGGATTTTTTTTAATGAGTTCAAATGTCGTTAAATATCACTTTTTAATTTTTGCTTATTCGTTTGACTTAGGGTAGTAAATATTTATGAACTTAGGACTAAAATTGTTAATAAATATCAAATAAATTTTTTTATTTATTTTTAGATGAAAAAGAATATTATTTGTCTATTTTTTATTTATTTTTTTAATATATATATATGTTTTTTTTTTTTTGTAAACTTTCATCTCAAACTCATCTTGATGTAATTTTTCTCTTATTTTCTTTTTTAGCTTTGTCAGGCGACACACAATAGCGAATCTTGTTTAATCTCGACTCGACAGGACCCTTAACTAAAGGGGAAGAAGATTTGAAACTTAGTTTTCTATTGCTTCAACATTCACGGTGGATTCTTCAGTTTCGGTGGAACTCCCTCTCGGAGCTTCGCGGTCACATATGGACAAAAAGAAACCTATCAAAAGGCCGCGCATGGACAATCCTCCAAGTAAGAAAATTGAACACGTAAAACTATTCCATATTGAGTAATTACTATTTAATGCTGTAATAATGATGTAGGCCAAGACGTTTTTTTTTTTAAACTCAAGTACAATCTTCGTAATTGAAATTTTAATGCTAATTTTTCGACTTTATTAACCAAAATGATTTCACACTTGGCTCCGAACGAGACAGTGACCTCATCCTATTAAATTATTCAACAGATTGCTGCTCTCTATAAAATTAAATGACTTGATGGGATTGAGAAGCGCATGTTTTTTTTATATTTTTTATTTAAACCACAGGGAGAATTGACAATCATTTCATAAAATAAACAGCTCTTAATTTCTATTTGAATAGCAAATGCAACTTTGACAGTTATTATTAGTCTAGTGTATGTCTGAATTTTGACAGTTATTTTTGTTTAAATATATTTGTTTTTAATTATTTGATATTATTTATTTCAGTCGGTGCTAGAGGACCTATAGCAAACGGCCCCATGCATACGCGACCATTGGTAGCTCTACTTGACGGTAGAGACTGCTCTATAGAGATGCCCATTCTTAAGGATGTGGCTACAGTTGCATTTTGTGATGCACAATCCACATCAGAAATCCACGAGAAAGTTTTAAATGAAGCTGTGGGTGCTTTGATGTGGCATACAATAACACTAACAAAAGAAGACTTAGAAAAGTTTAAAGCACTTCGTATCATAGTACGTATTGGCAGTGGAGTTGACAATGTAGATATCAAAGCAGCTGGAGAACTGGGTAAATAAAATAAATATTGAAAATAATATTTTTTACGATATTTATTTATTTTTTAAAATTTATTTATTTATAGGTATTGCAGTGTGCAATGTACCTGGCTACGGAGTGGAGGAAGTAGCCGACACGACAATGTGCCTGATTTTGAATTTGTATCGAAGAACCTACTGGCTTGCGAACATGGTACGGGAAGGAAAAAAGTTTCAGGGGCCTGAACAAGTGCGAGAAGCAGCACAAGGTTGTGCTAGGATACGAGGAGACACGTTAGGCATAGTAGGCCTTGGTATGTTTTGATGATTATCAGTTAAAGAATGTGACAGATTAATTAATTAATTAGTTGATTAATTTATTTTATTTTTTTTGCTTTTAGGGAGAATTGGTTCCGCAGTGGCACTAAGAGCAAAAGCATTCGGCTTTAATGTGATATTTTATGACCCTTACCTCCCTGATGGAATTGAAAAGTCACTAGGTCTAACACGGGTATATACACTGCAGGATCTTCTTTTTCAAAGCGATTGTGTCTCCTTACATTGTACGCTTAATGAGCATAACCATCACCTGATAAATGATTACACTATTAAACAAATGCGACCAGGTAACAAGCAAATTTTGGAGCATAAAGATAGTTAATTAATATACATGTATTATTATTTTAGGTGCATTTTTGGTTAACACAGCTCGTGGTGGATTAGTGGACGAAAACGCTTTAGCTTCAGCTCTCAAGGATGGCCGTATACGCGCCGCGGCATTGGATGTGCACGAAAACGAGCCCTTCAGCATTCATCAAGGTACACAAAGTAATGTCAATCGAAATAAATTTGTTGGTTGGTTTTGTTTTTGACTATGTTTAACTCTGTTTAGGCCCCCTCAAGGATGCAGTCAACCTCATCTGCACGCCTCATGCTGCGTGGTACAGTGACGCTAGCTGCACGGAGTTGCGGGAGATGGCCGCGGGTGAGATCCGACGGGCGATCGTGGGCCGCATCCCGGACAACTTGCGTAACTGTGTCAACAAGGAATACTTTGTGAGCAGTGGCTATAGTGAGAGCAACGGCGCCATGTATAACTACAACCCAATTGGCGTGCCACATTCCACCACACTCGATCCGCATCCAGGACCACCTGGAGGAATACCGACTCCTCACTCGCAGCCGCACAGTACGTTGCAGGACACTCCAAATCACATGCAACCAAAACCTGAAAGCAGCGAGGTGCATTAGCTCCTTATCCTTTTTTATATGCATTCCTGGCCCCATCAAAAAGAATTTCCTTCCTTTCGTAATATAAGCCTTGTTCTGGCCTCACGATCAACAGTATTACACTGAGCAAAAGAAAAAACTAGAGAAAGAAGAAAATTAATGGGAAAATAGACATAATTGTTACATCTCTCTGTCCTCTTATGTTGTTGGTGCACTACAAGCTTCACATTACAGCAAAAGAAAATTTAACAAAAAAAGTAAACAAAAAAATTTTAAAAAAGAAAAATATAAAAAAACAACAAAAATCTTAAAACTGCAACGCAGCTGTGCGTGATGTCCATCCAGAAAATTGTCAACTTTGGCCTTAGAGAGTTTTTAGAAGTCATTTGTTTCTTTTCTTTTTTTTTCATTTTGTGTAGGAGGTTTATAAAAGTTTTGACTTCTGAAGATAAAGAAGAAAGTGAAAAGAAAATAAGAAATTTATTGGCAGTGTGAAAGGAAAAAAGTTGAATATTTTTTTTGTTCCCTTCCATCAAATATTGCATCGGGTAAAACATATTTCATTGAAAAAAAAGCAGAAATGAACCATTGAAAATAGTGAATTTGAAGAAATTTTGAAGAAAAAGTTCATTCACTGCATTTAAAACAAATGTTACTGTGCATTAAGAAAATCACTTGAGGATGTGTATAATTACACGAACGTGGAAAGTGATTGTGAGGTGATTGTCAGACGAATAGAATTTCCGATTTAGGAAATTAAGAAAATCAAATTAACATTTCGACTCATCATTTTTTTTCCTTCTTCGGTTTTCATTTCTTTCAATTTTGATTTGATTTATTTTTTTCTCCGATTTTATTTCCTTTGTGCGTTTTATGATTTTATGAGCATTACGTGATCAGTGCTCCTCCTTAACAGCACAAGAAATGTATGGACAACAAAAACGACTCGGAAGATGGAAAAATGTTCTACACTCAGCCTCTCTAACAGTTATTATTAATAGTAAACAATGGTTAAGAAAGCTTTTACTGAGAAATAATTAATAAATAATTTGTAATTTTTTGTTTTTTGAATTTAAGCCATTCTTAACTTTATCCTGTTTATTTTCTTTTTTAGTTTTTTGTGTGTCTTGTGTGAGTGTTTAGTTTAATTTTTTGATGAGAGGCAGAGTTAAATGTTGGGACATTTTTTTCTTCAATCAGCACTTAAGACACACGTGTGTTCATGGCTTACTTTCTGTTTGTGCATTATAGATTAAATATTACTAGACAATTTTCACGTTTTTCTGCCGAAAAATCGTTTGGGTGAGCGATTAATTTTTAGTCTGTTGCATGATTTATTAATACGCGTACAGCAGTCATCTGTCCATGTACCAATTTTATTCCCTTTCAAAACAAATTTACAAATCGTAGTGCATACAGTCTATTTTTCTGAGAAAAAACGTTGACATTTTTCTACCCAGAGTAGATGAAGGTAATGAAAAAAATACATAAAAAAACCTATAAAAAAAGAAAAATAACTATTAGTTTTTTGCAATCAGATTCTGAATGTTACCTTATATATCTGAAACATATCTTGCTCAGAAAATCATTCCATTTTTTAATTTTATGTTTCATTGGATTTCATGTTAGTCTCTTTTCATAAAATGAAAAAAATACAATTTTTGTCCCTTCCAGTTACTTAAATGGCCATGGTAAATAATTATTGTGTGCATTGATGTTGTATTAATAATCATAACCTAAATGAAATTATTAATTTTAGAGTGATTGAATTGAAATGGTTAAAGAGATGGAAGTGTAGGAAATGGGTATGAAGTCGTTGAAGTTGAAGAGTGACATGAACACTCTACTGCTAAGATCAATTTTCTGTTGGTAGAGTCGGAGTTCAAGGAGGAAAATGAACAATTCTGGACTTTCAATATTTTTTCTTTAATTTTTTTCTTAAACTTTTATTCTGTTTTCAAATTTTATTTTAAATGTTTTGTCCAGATTTTTTTAGGCTCAGGTTTCTGGCCGGTATCATGCAAAATCCATTGTCAGTACATACATTTTTTGACATATTTCATCAGTGGAAGAAGAGTTTAAAAAGAGAGATGTAATTCATTTTATAAAATGGAAATATGTAACAAAAATACAAAAAAAATTGAATTATTAATTTGAAGATTATTTAAATGTTTTAGTCAAAGTTAGTTATCTTGAAAATCGATTTGTAAAACCTTTTTTTTACCTTTGAAAATCAAAGTGCACCCAGGGAAATAACCTCCAAAATCAAACAAACCAAAAAGAGTTTGATTAGAAAAGTATTACGTATATTATTGTAAATATAAAAAATTAAAGAAAAAGAAAGAAAGAAAGAAAAATCAACCCAAAGCTAAGTGCCATTTAAAGTAGTGATTTTTCTTTCTTTCTTTTTTCTTCCTTTTTTTTTTTAATTTAAAAAATTTGGCTATTCGAAACTCTTCTTGGTAACAAACTAAATACGGTAAAAAAAAGGTGCACAATTATTATACCTGGTAAAGCACTATTCGTTTTATCAATTTTATATTTAGATAATGAAAGAAAAAACTTCAAAATGCAACCTGGAATTTTCTTTATGAATTCAAATTTTGTTTTGTTTTCTAAAACATTATTCTTTATGTATAATTTTTGTTTATTTTGAAAATTGATTATGTTTTGGGATGGTTGCGTTATATATAATAATTATAAATTATAAAAAAAGAAAATCTTGTTTTTTTTGTTTTTATTTTCTCTCTGTATTTCTTTGGTTTTCTTTTGCCAACAGTGTGCCCAATCGTCATCATTCTATAAAAAGTGTAGCTTTTTTTGGGCTTAAGTTTAAAAGGGGAATGGAAAATTGTTCTGTGAACATCACATTTGCAGTTTTTTTTAGCAGATTGTATATGACTGGGTAATTTCCTACTTAGGTGATTTGTTTTTAACCGATGTATTGGGAATTGTTTGCTTTGAAAGGAAATGTGTGTACTTTTAGGGAAAAGTGTTTGTGTTCAATCTGGTTTAATAACTATTATAGTTTTAATACAATAACTAAACTGTTCTTATGTAGTGAAAGATTTTGGTTGAATAATTAGTATTCATTTATTTTTTTACCAGTTATTTTTTACTTTGCTTTTAGTTTTCCTTCGTTGTCTCTGCAACTATCTCAAAAATTTTGACCAAACAAAAATAATCAATTGGCTGTTGTTTTTTTATCATTATTATTATTTTGAAATAACTGTTTTGATTTTTTGCTTTTAGAAGTTTGTGTTTTACTTTAATTTTAAGTTCATTATTTTTAATCTTAAGTAATACTCTATTCAATTGCTGCATGTCTGGAGGAATTATTTCACTTTTTATACCGGAGATTGGTGCCATTCAGGGAGTTTAACGAAATGGAAAAAAGAACAGGCCTATTGCACATATTGTGTGTTTTTCACTTTTATCATTTTTTAATTTTACAGCTGAAATAATAAAAAAAAAATAGAAAATTGTTCTGTGAATACATTTAATAGGAACTGAGATTTGTTTGTGGTTCCTTGTCATCAATTTCTTCCACATTTTGTCAAATGTTTCTCACTTGAAATCATAAAAAGGGAAGAAACATTTTTATGTACACTTGTTGAATGCAGTCAGGTGATTGTAACTATGCCGTACTAATTTTTGTCATAAAACACATTGAGCCAACTATGCTTATTGTTTTAATGTACGACTGGTATTACAGGAGATGCACTTTATCTGATTTATTGTACAGTTTTTTTCTTTCACATTAATGTTTGAAAGTGAAAGTAGCCATTTGAACAATGATATGCACTAAACATTAGATAAATTTGTTTCTCCTCAGTACCTACCTCCAGCCATGCAGCCTGATTGCATCCAACCAGTTGCAGAAACAATTCATAGCCATCATCTTTGTGTGAAGAGTGTTGATAGTTCAACCTGCCCTTCCTTTATCCCAATCCCCATTGTGCTAACTTTGTATCCCGTTTTGTAGATTTTAGTCGTTTATCATCCAAAAATTGCGTAGAATAAAAACTGACTGTAGCTCTGATCTTCCAGTGATAAAATTTGAAATAAAAGCTGCTATGAATAAAAGTGTGCTTATTTTAGAAAAGAAAAATTATTAAGCAGTGGTTCCAGTTAAAATTTTAAAACACGGTTTGCGAGGATCCAAACTGAAACCAATTAATAATAAAAATAATAGTATTTTTCAATAATTTGTAAAGAAAAAACTTAATTAAGTTGTGTAAAAAAGTTTTATTACGTAGAAATAGTTATGTTACTACTAATTTCTGTTGCTTCCTGAGACGTCGAAGTAGACTCATTTGCTTGTTCATTATTTTTTTTCAAATCATCTTGCTGTACGTAAGAAAAACAAAATATGTAATAAATTTTCCTAAACATTCACTGCTTAACATACCTCTTCTTTTTCTTTCAACGCGTAATACATTTTGCCTAAGTTATTTAAATTCTTCGGAGCTGCGGGATCCCTCAAGTCGTAAGTATGGAAGTACAATGTAGACAACCAATTTAGCATGCTTAAAAATTATATTAAAGAAAATAAAAATAGCATCTACAAAATGAGATATATAAGTGAAAATAAGTAAAAGGATACGATTTTTCATTTTTTTCCGTGTTAACAATGGTTGGGAATATAAATTTTTCTTTAAATTTCATTATTTCTTCATTGTATTCATCCCAAACTAACGATTCATGTAATCCATCACCTCCGTAACGTTTATTATAATAATCGTAATGAACCTGTTAAACAAAATTATAATATTAAAATCTAGAGTCACTTCATTGTCGAATTAAATTATATTACTTCTTCTAGCACTAAACCTAATCCTGGTGCAATTGGTATATCAATTCTATGTGGACACCAAGCTTTAATGAGTGTATCAGATGGACAATGGCCTCGGACAATTGCAATTGCTAGTCCTATCATTTTCCGAATTTGATGTAACATAAAGCTTTGTCCTTTTACTCTAACTACTGCTAGTTCAAGCCCATCGCGTATAAAAGGTTTTCCACACTAGAAGTTGATTTGAAAATTAAAAAGTTAATTAAATGTAAAATTTTGATTACGTTGTAATATTTTTTATAATACTTCGCATTCCATCATGTAACGCTGGCAACTAGCATCATCGGCTGATCTGCAATTTAGAAATTTGTTTAAAGCCCGTTATTCGTAATCCCTTTACATCCAGGAGAAGAGGTAAAAGTGCGAGATATTCAATCTTACGAAAAGTGTTTCAATCAAATATAAAACTTACCTTCCCGCTGTGAAATTGTGAAAATAATGTGATCCCTTATACTGACTTAAAATTTCATTCACAGATGCAATTACTGATTCCGATGCTCGATAGTCCTCGCTTGTTGACTAAAAAAATGTATTAGCTAATATCAATTAAATATTTTCTTTTGAATATTTACCTCTTCTATAGATGCAAACGCAAATGTTGGAAGCGTGTAACTGTATGTTCTAGCATCACATGCTGTTTTACAGTTGAAGTTTCCAGTAACTCTTTTATAACCTAAGAATCCAAAATTAATGATTGATACAAACCAAATTATTTATATAATTTATACAATCCTAACCTAAGACGCGAATTTGTTCTGGTAAACTTTCGTTAATTTTTTCTACTAAATTGTCAATTAATCCTGTTTTGAGAGAAACAATTTGTCTAGCTGCTGAAACACCTTTATCAGTTCTGCAAGATCTTTGAAATCTGCAGTATTGCGGCGTTTGAAATTGATCTTGATAAATTGCTCCAGCTTTAAAGAGAGATTGTAACAAGTCTTCTTCGATAGTTTTCACTCCATGATTTCTGTAAGTGAAACAAAAAATTAACAAATCTTTACAAACTTATAAACCTTGACATCTATTTAAACTAGATACCTTTGCATTCCTAAGTAACCTTGACCAGAATAGGCCATTAAAATAGCAACCATTTTTCGTTTAACTCGTACTTCTTTAACTTCTTGTTTGCTTTCCTCCTACAATAAATAATTAATTAAACATTCATCGTAAAAATTTGCCTTTAAATTGCCGGTATTTACCTTTTGTGAATCAACGCTGTTACTAGTGTCAAGTTTAATTCGTTTAACTGTTTCTTCTTCATTTGTGTCAAAATCATTTTCACGTTTAGATCCTATTACAACGTTGGCTTCTGAACTCATTGCAACGATGGCAGGATTCAATGACTTTTGTATAATATCAAGTAGGCCTACTTCACAATAAAAACTTCTGGTTCTTATCCACTTCAATACAGCTGTTATAATAACGAATAAATGCAGTTGTTGGTGTATCGAAAAGTACTATTTGTAAAAAACTTACAAAACATGAATTTTGTAAATAAAGCGTACACGTGGTGAACGTAAAGCACCAACAGTTCAATCTACTTCATGTGTTTACGTAAGATTAGTTCTTTGTTTAGTATTACAAATTAAACCTAGAGGGCAGTAGACGTAAGCAGACGAAAAAATCGACTGAGGTAAACTAGCTTGGAATTGTTATGAAAATTAATTTTAATACCAAGTAGTGCACTTTCAATACTTACTATGCAAAAATAAGTAACAACACTATCTTGCAAGTTGCAACACCGATTCTTACATTAATTTTTTTGTTAAATCAATAAATTTCGAAAGCAGTAATACATATTAAGTTCTTTTATAACTAAGGAATTAATTTATTACGTAATGCCAGATATTTTAATAATCATTATACAAAAAAGCAGGTTTCAAAATATTCGAATTGTTTGATTCATCAGACTCAAATTCACTGTCTATTTTCAAATTCTCTTCTTTGTCAGATTTATTAATATCTCTCAATGCAAAACTCAATTCCCTTAAGCAACTTGTAATACCCCTAGATAACAATAAATCGTATGTGTGGTAGTGTAATGTATTCAGCCATTTGAGCATACTTAATATTTAAATTAAAGAAAAAAAACAAGAGATAAAATAAATAAAATCAAAAATAAAAAAGGATACACATTTTCATCTTTTTCCTTGCTCACGATCGTTGGCAATATAAATTTTTCTCTAAATGTCATGATTTCGGTGTTGAATTCATCCCATGTAAGTGCCTCGCGCTTTCCATTACCTCCGAAACATTTATTATAATAATCATAATGAACCTATTAAATAAAATCATTATCTTAATTCAAGATTTTGTTATAGTATATAACATAATATAATATATAATATATAACATAATATAATATATAATATATAACATAATATAATATACAATATATAACATAATGTAATTGTTATAGTAAATTACTTCTTCCAACAATAAACCCAATCCCGGAGCGATTGGTATGTCAATTCTCGCGGTCGTCCAAGCTTTATCGAGTACATTTAGTGGACAATGCTGACGAACCATAGCAATCGTAAGTCCAATCATTTTTCTAATTTGATGCAACATAAAACTGTCACCTTTCACTGTAATAACAGCTAACTCAAGTCCATCCCTTATGAATGGCTTACTGCACTAAAATAAAAAATATTTCATTAAATTATTTCAACTGTCACTTTTCACAATTATAAGTCGCATTACCCACAGATTTTACAGTTAGGGCAGTGATTCTCAACCTGGGGCACAAATGAAAGGAGGTTGAGAAGAACCGAGTTAAGAAAGCAAATTCTTTGCATAGTTAATAGAAAATCAGTGGGTTATAAACATGAAAATGTAATGCATTATTGCAATACTATACCTCAAATTCCAAAACTCGACGACCGCATTCACCAGGCTTTCTAAAGTTTAAGTAATAGTTGAAATTAATTTCAAATTCTGTTTGAGTAAATTTACCTTCCAGCTGTAAAATTATAAAAATTGTGTTTCCCTTTGAACATACTCAAAATTTGGTTAACGTTCCTAATTACTGATTCAGGTACACGATAGCTGTCATTTATTACCTTAAAAACACAATTATTAGCTTTTATTACATTTCTTAAATCGTCACTTTCAAGAGATACCTCGCTAAAATGTGCAAATGCATATGTAGGTAGTGTGTAACTATACGATCTTGCATCACCATCTCTTCTAGCATTAAAACCTTCGGTAACCTGTTTGTAACCTTTAATAAATTATACTGTAGTTACACTATTTATATAAAATCAAAAGATATATAATTACCTATAACACGAATTTGTTCTGGTAAATGTTCATTAAGTTTATCTTTTAAGTTGTCAAATAAATCTACTCTGAGAGAAATTATTTGTTTAATGGCTGAAACTCCTTTATCAGTTCTGGAAGCCCGTTGAAATCTGCAGTAATGTGGTTTTTCAAATTGTTCTGGAAGAATCGCTCCAGCTTTTAAAAGCGATTCAAACAATTCTCCTTCTATAGTTTTATTGTGGTCACTTCTTAAATTAAAAATATTCAAATTATTACTAAAGCTTTTAGAAATAACATTTCTAATTAAAAACCTCTGCATTCCAAAATATCCTCGACCAGAATATGAAATCACCATTGCAACCATTTTTCGTTTAAGTGGCTTGTTTATTTCCTATAAAATATGATTGAAAACGAATTGTATTTATTTTTGATACTTAGAACAGAACATACATTATATTATTCACTTTTTTAAGATCATGGCTACTATTTGTGACAAGATTAATTCGGTTAATTGAGTTTTCTTCACGCTTAAGTTGATTTCCTACGATAGTATCAGATTGCGTACTCGCAAATGTGACAAATAACTTAAAATTCTTAAGTCGAAATGAGCATTTATTCTGTGATCTGATGCATTGTAGGCATTCATCGCCACACGATAAAACAATACGTCTTATTACGTTTACTAGAATTACAAATGAAATTTAATTAGTGAAATTTAAATTTACAATTTACTTTAACTTACATATCATTCGCATTTAATTGACTAGATTAGAAGTAAATATAAACAAATATCGAGTGATGCAAGTGTGAAAGATTTGTTCTATGAATTAAGGCTGAAGAGTACTACAATAGTTCCACAAATCAAAACAAGAGGGCAAACTATCGAAAGACTTGCTTTTAGTCACTATTTTTAATATTTTGTTTCAAATAACATTATATAAAGACTAAAGACAAGTTTAAAGTCATAATAAATTTATTTTCGTATCAAACTAATTACAAATACATTTCGAAAGCGTAATTATTTTAAGAATCTTTAACATTGAGAGTTTCTAATAATTCTCCGGATGATTTCAACTCCTGTTTTAAAAAAAATCGTTATTAAATTTCTTTTACTATATTTAATATTTTTCTTTTTAATTTGATACCTTAATAATATCGAGACCACCAATTAATTCGCCATTCACATAAACTTGAGGAAAAGTTGGCCAATTTGAATACACTTTCAAATCCTGCCTCACTTGTTCGTCTTCAAGAATATCAAATGACGAATATGTCACTCCAATTTCCTTCAAAATTTCAACTAATGCTTTGCTAAAACCACAGCGAGCAGTTTCGGGAGTTCCTTTCATAAAGATCATGATTGGTGCTTTATTAATCAATTTTTTCAACCTTTAAATAGGTAAAAAGCATAAATATAAAGTGTGAAATATTATAATTTTCTCCTAATTTGTTTTTACTTCTCGTCGCTGTTTTCTTTTTTAGGCAAAATTGAGTCCAGTTCTCCATTTTCTTCCATTTCTTTTACAATATCTAATCCACCAATTAATTCTCCTTTAATATAAAGCTGAGGATAAGTTGGCCAGTTTGAATAAGTTTTTAAACCTATTTGGGAATAAAACAAAACGTTATCTGATCATGATTTAAAAATTGCGTTTTAAATTACCTTGGCGAACCTCTTCATCGGTTAAGATATCAAATGTACTAAAATCCGTATTATATCCGTTTAAAATCTCGACCATTTTTTTGCTGAATCCTAAATTTTAATTAAAATAAAATAAATACACAAATAAAAATAAACGAATAGCAAAGCAAGAAAATTACCACATCGTGGTTCATCTGCATTTCCCTTCAGAAATAAAACACAATTGCTCTGATTGATGAGAGTTTTCAATCTTGTATTTAAATCCTGTTTATAGAATTTATTGTTATCGAATAAATAAATTATTTTCAAATTTTCAATGCTTTAATCATTAATAACCTTTTCGGGTTGCGCAGGGAAGGACGGTAAAACCAGACCAATTTGACCATTTTCTTTTATTTTTTTGTTCAATTCCGGAACATTTGCTCCATTTACTCTTGCTACTTCCTTATTGCTCTACGGAATAAGATTTTATTTATTTATTTTACCAAGTGTGAAGTGTTTTATGTCATTCAACCTTAATCAAGAGGCAAGTTGGAACTGCATTAATATTATACTTCAGAGAGAGTTGTGGTACATTTTCGGCTTCTACCTGCAGTAAAAATATTAGTAACTAATAACCCTATATTATTAACACGTTTAACGTACTTCTAGAATAATCACAGAATTTAAAGCCGGATCCTTTGCAATCAATTCCAACACTTCTCTAATTTGCTTACATTGTGGAGCCCAAGCGGTCCAGAAATGAGCAACAATTAAATTTCCCTGACTGAAAGAAAATATTATTTCAAAATTTAGTCTTGATGTTCATCGAAGTAAAACAAACCTAGCTGTTTCATTTAGAATTTTATCGAAATCTTCGGCTTTCTGAACGTTGATGACAGCCATTTTGTTTTTAACTGTCGTCATCGTTGCATGAAATACTTAACTTATTCCGCTTCCTGTTTAAATAACATATAACCCGCCAATTTCAAAATATTCAATCTCTTAAAGTTTATTATAGATTCCGTAACTTTTAAAATTAACATTCTTTGCTTATAATCATGAAGTTAATTGATCTTTCATAACAAATATCATTTTTTGAATTTATTCCTGAAATATTTAGATTTCCCTTTGTAAATTACAATAAAAATAACAAGTTAAAAATAATTTTTATTTATTTTTATTATAATTTTTTTTAATTAGATATTTGTACAAAATGGTGTGATTTATGATACAATAACATTATATTTTAATCAAATCTAAACTCATACTAAAATAAACGTTGTGACTTTTACATTATCACAGAAATTTATAAGAGTGTACTAGCAATACATTCTTTTCCTTGCAACTGCAAATCAAACAAATATTCTGCCAACATTCCTTCTTTATTATCATGTCTGCCTTTGTGCGGATTCATCATTAGCTCCAAAGTAGTAATATATCTCTGCAGCAAACGGATAGACTCAATTTGCTCATCTAAAAATTCAGACTCCAAAAAGTCAGTCAACTGCAAACAAAAGATAAATATTATCATTCACTAATCTTATAACCCATAAAACACAATCTTACAGCTCCATCTCCAGCATCAGTAGCATACTTGTGGATGTTAACCAAATGATCAGTCACTTGATTTTCTAACTTTATTGCGTCTTTCAATGCTTGAAGTCCATTATCCCATTTAAATTTTTCAGGCATCTATAAAATCAATTTATTTTCTCTTATCAAACAATCATCTTTTAGCTTCAGGTGTGATGAACTTTGACTGATTACTCGCCTGGACATTCATTCGAGTGATATGGGTGCCACGTTTATTCAGATAATCACTAACTTTCATAGCATGGTCTCTTTCTTCTTCAGAATTTTTTCTGAAAAATTTTCCAAAGCCAGGCCTGTCGTGGGCCTCACTACTGAAATGGGAAGCCTAAGGAAAATTTATAATACATTTATTATACAAAATAAATTTTGAATTATTCTAAATTCATTTACCATAGCCATGTAGATTAAACTTGCCCACATTTCGTAACTGACTTGATCGATCAATAAGTTAGCAACATCATCTCGAAGTTTATTTCTGTTTTTAATTAAATCTTTGCCTTCATTATCATGTCTTGATACTATAAAAAAGAAAATTATTTTTATAACTTTATTACATCAGTACTAAAAAATAATATAATCTGATAAATAATCTGCCTGTTAATATCCCAGTATGACATATCCTGTTGCAATATAATGAGTCAGTTTAAATTAAATGTTCCTGATGCAAGTTCAATAAATTTATTAAAGGTGAATAGTCTGAGTTATAAAATAAAATCAATTTACTTCATTTTTAAATTTTTAAAGTAAAATGACCTTTTAATTTTATTGTTTATCAAGTGCTATTATACAGTAATCAAGCAAAAATTGCTTTTTTCCCAAAAATAATCAGGTTTAGAGATCATAGTCTTCTTTTTTGATCACGATTAAGCGATAGTTACCAAATTTAAAGGACAAATTAATTTTTTTAAAAATATTTTTGATTTTTTTTAAAATTTAAGGCAATAAATTATACGTTTCAATCAAAGCCAATTTGTGTTATTATTATATAAATTAAACATCATATAAATTCATAAGAAAAAAATAAACTAGCATTTGAAGGTCAAAAAAACTAACAAAAAATAAACATAACTAAACGAGAATTAAAAAAAAATAAAACTCAGACTTTGATTTGTTTTAATTGAAACTTCAACAAGAGATCGACTTGTTTATACGTTCTAAAGCAATGTTATCATTTTAGTCATCTTCTTTCTGGTAGGACAGGATTAAGCAAGTACTCGACATCCATTTTGAATAGTAACCTTCACTTATATTCAAAGCTAATGCATTAACATGCAAGGTCATTCTTCGTGGGAAAGTATGTCTTTGAAATCTTAGGAAATACTAATCTCGTCATTCTCAAGGGTGAAATAATTGAACGATCATAAAATGTTTATGAGTACACTCACCAAATTGAGGGGTGGCAACTGCCAATATGAAAGTTGTAAACACAAGAGTTCTGTAGCCTTTCTCCATGATTATATTCATCCTGCAACAAGTGATGTCGTTGAGTAACTGATTGTCTTCTGAGGAACTGATAGGTGTTCGAACTTAGAAGGATCAAGATGAGCCTTTGTACTCACTGGTACAGAAGGCAAAAGCTTTTTCTAATATAAACCTCTTATCTGAATCAGCTGACAACAACCCAAACTTATCATGTGGTTTGGAGTCACGTGATTTTAAAAAAATAAAGAGGGCGGAGAAGGGAAACTGGAAACAAGATTTCTGAGCCACTCACAGAGCAGCTTCTATTACCCAATGTCTACCAATATAGAAGTTTCTTCTTAAATTTTTACAAATCTGTCTTTGTCATAGGAAATACGCACAACTGCCGTTATTACAACAGCGGAATTTCCCCCGATTTTTGTGCCAAGACATTTTCTGCTAAGTAAAGAGGGGAAAGCCCTTTAATTGGAGTAAAGCCAATCAAAATAATTCTTGGATTTATAGAATAAGAATAAATGCTTCTGATCATTGTATTTTTATTTTTTAATTGAATTGTACAACGAAAATAAAGAAAATGAAACAAATAATTTTCTCAGAAATCAGAAGTTTATCAACAAGAACTTGCATCGTAATTCTCAATAAACAAGAAATAATCAGATTTGATAGTGAAAATTTCATAATTAAAGCGGATGTAAATTCGTTTATTCATCATCAAATTTTATCTTTCCAATGAAACTAACAACTATTTAAAATGGTTAAACTTTTATTACGTTTTACCTATATTTATAATGTGAGAAAAAAAATAAAAAATTAAAAAAATAAAGTCATCGATAAACATACAACAAATGAATGTTGAAATCCCATAGCAAATAAAACAAAATGCAACAGGCAGTACCCAGGCACGAATGATATTTTGGGAGCTTTGTACTGACGTCAAACCTGACGTCATTCATCAAAGTAGGATTTCATGCGTATAGCGCATGCGTTATCAATTCTATGTCTCATCTTGTTCAGTAGTGAGCTCCGTGAAATGTTACTCATTTAAGCTATTATTTTGAATGTCTGGTAGCTGTGATTTAGCGCTAAAACCACTTAGGATCTAAAATAGCGGTAATTAAAATGTATTCCATAAGAAGATGGTTGTACAAACCAAAGGTAAGTTGACATCAATTTTGAAGAAAAAACATCCACGTCCTACTTAAATGCATCTCTTGTAATGTATAAGCCTAATGAATTTACACCACGATTTCCCTCTAGTGTCTGTAAACAATTTGTTTAAATAACAATCTATATATTTCTTTAAATATTTAAGCTTAAGAGAAAAGCAAGTAGATGAATTTAATCAGGAAAAAGATAATGGTACTAAGGTTAAAGTCAAAAAGGTCACGAATACATTTGAAAAGTAAAATGTCTGTATCACTTGTCTACTTGAAAATAAAAAAATGTTTAAATTAAAATAAAATTCATGTTAAATTTAAAATTTGGATTTACCAAGGTGTGGACAAATACATTAACAAGGACTCGACGTAATGGTCTGGTGATGTTGGTGTTACTCACTTCCATTTTAATGTTTTTGTTGTCACTATTCTAAGCTGAAATTGTCTAAGGTGATTGTTCCTTGGTTGTTTATGAGATATGTCAGTTGAGTACGGGTAAATGTGGGTGGTGATAATGGATCCAAGTTCAATTTCTAGGGTGGACAAGAGGTTAAACTTCCTGTTAGTGTAGGTTATCACCTTTTTAACTTTGTTATGATTCAACAGTTTAGGTTATGAATCATGTCGTTTGTCAGATTTTTAAATTGTTATTATTTCTAACAAGGATTTTTATTTTTATTTTTTTTTGAAATAAATAAGAATCAGGAATTGAAAAATGGGATAAAAATTCCAGAACGAGCGTGAAGTAGGACACTGACCAATGTCCGTTAACTAGAAGAATTTTCATTTTTTTATTTTTAAATAGAAATTTTTTTTTAAATTATTATTTCTATTTCCTGGTTATTTTTTTTTAGAACACAAAAAACAAATTCTGTGACTTGTTAAACTGATAAGTAAACATTCCAAGAGCGATTAATTATCTTGAATGATAATTAGAAATCAATACTTAAAATTATATTATTATTTTTAAAGTGGATTGCAAAAAATATTTGAGTAATAAAATTTAAAATTATAAATTGAAGAATTTAAAATTTAAAATTTTAAATGATTCACAATTGAGAGACAAGTGAAGCGACGTTAGTATTGATGTATGAAATGGGTCAAGGCATGGAACAGCAGTTGTGTGTGTGCATTCGGATTACCTTGTTTGCTGGCCTATATTCTCATTCTAGAATCTAGATGCATTTGTTTTAGGCACAGAACAGTGATAAAAAACGAAATCTCATCATTTTTTGCTCTATTTTTTATTAGGTGTAGGACGAGTAGAAGCTTATTTATAAAGCTTGTTTTTGCCGATAGGGATCTTTGTTTTTTAGTGTTATTTGTTTGTACTTAATTTTTTTGTCTTTTCTTTAATCGTTTCCGTGTTTTGTTATTGCAGAAAGATGACAATTCTATTTTAGCACAATTTTTTTATGCTGACGAAGATTTAAATTATGTAGCAGCTGAATTAGATAGTTTTGATGGAAGGAAAGATCCAGAAAGATGTACTCAACTAGTGAATCAGTTACGCCAATGTCAAGATAAGGTAAATATTTTATTATTTTTATTGGTTATAATAAGTTTAACTTAAATTTTTTCCTTTTTGTTTCTTAGGTGTTGAATATTTGCAATCAAATTATGGATGATATTATTTCGGATCAAAGAGCAAACAGAGATTTTCGGGTCAAATTTCCGGATGACGTTCTTCAAGAAAATCTTGCTGGACAACTTTGGTTTGGAGCTGAGGTAAATAATAATAATAGATAATTTATTTTGTAACACAAGGAAAAATTTTAAAACACATGCAATTTGTTTGGATTATTTTAATATTTTTTAGTGCTTAGCAGCTGGTTCGAGTATAATGAATCGAGAGGTTGAAAGTGCGAGCATGCGGCCATTGGCAAAAGCGTTAACAAAAACTTTAGATAATGTGCGAATTTTGTTAAGAGAACAATGTCTGAAAAATCCTAACTGTTATTCTGATAAAGTAATTATTCATTTAAATATTTATTTAGTATTTTAGTGATGAAAAATCATTGATTCTTATTTTTTTGTTTTTCTTTTTAATTAGATCAAGGATTCTTTAAGGGTTTTTGATAGACTGTTTGCGGAATTTGAATTATGGTATCTATTTTAAAAGTTAATTTATGTGCATGATACAGATGACTAATACTTACTTTATTTTAATCAGTTACGTCAGTGCAATGGTTCCAGTGAAAACAATGCATGAGTATGACATGCAACAGGATGTCATCGTTTTATTTTCAGAAACATTACATAGGTATTAATAATAATTAAAATGAGTTGATGTTTATACATCATGATTTTTTTTTAATCAGGGCTTTAAAAATTGGTCTCATATCACAAGAAATGATAGATGATTACGATCCTGCATTAATGTTTACAATACCTCGTCTTGCAATTGTTTGGTATGATAGTTTAAATTAATTAATGTTTTGCAATAAAATTATTGATTATAATTTTTGGATTTATTTTCAGTGGTTTGCTTGTTTATCCAGAAGGTCCATTCAATGTCGATGGTGACCCTAATGATTTATCAGAAATGTTTAGACCATTTCAAAATCTTTTAACTAAAATTCGCGAATTATTATGGACCTTAAATAAATCCGAATTATATTTACTAGAAAAAACATTGTGCAGTGTCGAAGATCCAACCGGTTACAAAAAAAGTAGTACTGCTGAAAAGGAAAACGTTACAACATTGGAAGAAACTAATGAAAATACATACGTATCAATGCTACCAAATATTGAAGATTATGTTGAGAAGGTGTGCATAGATTACCCTAGTTGCAAACAATTTATTCAAGAGTTTTATGATTATAATTTCCCATCAACTTGTGAGGCAAATAATTCGCCTCCGACTGAGGAAGAGGGAGAAGAAGATGATGACGACGACGACGAAGCAGAAGTTGTGGACGTCGTGGATGATGAAGATGATGAGGCAACAGAAGTGATAGCTGATTCTGAATCAGGAGATGATTTAACCGCCCTTCAAGAAAGTCTTTCTGACGCACTTACTAAAGTGATAGATCGTTCAGACACGCATGATTCTGGATTACATAGTGATACTTGCAGCACCAGCTCCACAGAACAGATATCTGGTGGTGAAACTACCTCTAATGATAATGCCTTAAGAGAAGAAGCCACTGATGTGGTTACTACGTTGTTGCAAGAACTTGTAAACAGGACAGTCCATAATGAGGATCAGGCGCATGTACCAGTGGCGTCTCGGAGAAACTTGGGAGTATCATTGGTGAAGGAGCCTGATAACATTTACTCTAGTCCCGGAAGATCCCCCCATCCTAAAAGATTGCGTGGATTTAGTGAACCGTATAGTTCATCCCCCAGACGTCACTCGTGGTTGAATGACGGACCAATTCGTCCATTAAAAGTTACTAGTTTACGAGATCCTGTAGAGTTTTCATCATCATCTTGCTCAAGTTGCCAAAGCATATCTTCATCATCTGATTGGGACACTGAAAGGTTTTTAATAATTATAAAGTTTAGTTTAATTGATATATAATAATGATTTATTATTTTGAAATAAATTACCAGTTGTAGCAGTGACACAAGTTCATATAACTCAGACTGTCAAGATGATGAGGAAATCGCCTTAGCTATCCAAGCGGCGGAAATTGCTACTCGCAATAAATTGCGGGGTCGATTTATTAGTACTGAGGATCTCATCCATCGGCTGTTTGTATGCATATCCGGTTAGTGACTGAATTAAATAACTTGAAATTTTAATTAATCATAAAAAATTATTTAAACTTGAATTTTTTTTTTTTTTTAGGTGTTGCTGATCAGTTACAAACTAACTATGCAAGCGATTTACGCAACATCCTTAAATTTGTATTCCAAATGAATTGCTCAGAACCTGTCATTTCATCTTCATCCGTAACACCTGAAACATCAAACCGCGCAATAGATAATTCACTCAGTAGTGATGGTAGAAGCTCGAGAGCTGAGAGAATTAGTGTAGATAGCGCAGAAGAAGCGAATGAACGTTATTGCTTCGGTAATGCGTCAGAGGGTAATTTTCCTCTTACATTATTTGTTTCAATTGGTATTAACTTATAATTTATAAAACAGAACCACCAACTTGGATTCCTGATGAATTGGCACCACATTGCATGTCCTGTCAATCGTCATTTACTGTAGTTCGTAGAAGACATCATTGCCGCAATTGCGGAAAGGTAATATTCAAATGAATTGTTTTTATACATGAATAATAAATTGACATTATTATTTATTAGGTCTTTTGTTCCAAGTGCAGCTCTAACTCGGTGCCTCTACCGCAATATGGGCACGCAAAACCAGTGCGTGTTTGCAATCGTTGTTTCATTTTTCAAGTGACTCCATTTTTCATTCATGGTGACGATGCTTGATATTTGAAAGGTTTTATCATTGGCAATTTACAAAGTGATTATTTTACGCAATTGTTTTTAAAAGATAAATTGTATTTTTTTAAGCAATAGGGGGTAATGAAAAAAAACATGTATAAAGACTTTGAATGATTATTTCAATCACTTCATAATGGGCATGTGTCAGTATTATATAATTTTGATTTGAAACAATATTGTTTTTACTATTGTCTTATGCACTGTAAATAATGTAAATAAGGGGGAAAATTTGATTATATAAAGACGTCCTAAAATATTCCCCTATGATATTTTTCAGTAGTTTTAAACTTATGACTGACGTTTATTAGATGGATTTCTAAGATCACTTGTATGTGTTCTAAAAATTTTTTTATTATTGTAAAATTAAAACATTGTTGCGTAAAGACTAATATAAAAATCGCTAACTATTAGTTTGTCTTATTCCAAACAGCATCTTCATGTCATCGAGTGTTAAACGGTTAACTGTAGCTGTGGTTCCTGATAATACGTTTGATGCTAATTGCATTTTCTGCTTCTGTAAATCGGCGATTTTCTCTTCTATTGTATTTTCGCACAAAAATTTATGTATGTGTACATCTCTTGTTTGACCAACTCGATAAATTCTGTCGCATGCTTGACTTTCTAATTGGGGATTCCTGAAAGAAAGAAAAAATATTGTAATGGTCGAAATTAATTAACTGACAGAATTTTAACTGCATACCAATGAAGATCAAAGATGAAAAGATGACTTGCTCCAATTAAATTAAGTCCAACACCACCAGCACGAAGTGAAAGGAGCATAATCTGAAGAAAAATTGTTTATATGAAACTAAATATTCTTTCTAGTGTTTTAATACTTACAGGTTTGCCATTTGGATTGTTGTTAAAATCTTCAATTGCTACAGCACGTGCTTTTAATGGAACTTGTCCAGAAATGACATGACAATTAAAACCCTTTACTTTTAAATGCGATTCGATTACGTTCAATACACTAGTCCATTGAGATACGATAACACTAGAATTAAATAATAGTAAACAAACTACACCAAAAAGGAAAACTAATGATTACCTTTTAACTCCATTTTTGTCAGCAGAATGAACTTCGTCTAGCTTTTTTAATAACATTTCTATTTTTGAACTCGCAGTTGAAGGTTTAAAATATGGAGTATCCTCAGGTATAGAATTTATTATTGTTTTAACCGCAACACAATTTGCTTCGTCGTTCTTGTCATTCATCGTTAATTTCCCCATCTGTGCTGTTAATATATCTGTTTCATCGTCTGGTATATCATCATCTTTCGAATCTAAACCTTGTTTCTATTTATAATTATTAAAAAAAATCCTTAAATTAATGTAGCATTAATATTATATTTTTTATACCTTAATAAGACTAAGATGACAACAACACTGCCGTAAACGAAGTAGCAAAACGAGCAAATCTGCAGCCCTCATAATAGGTGTACTGACTGATTTGTCTACTGGCTCGTCCATTTTCTTTTGACTACTTTCAGATTCTTTCATTTCTCGCTGTTTCAAGAGATTTTTTAAGGTTTTTCTATGTTGGTTGATAAAATATGCCAATCAATTTTTTATTTATTAACTTTTAAGATTAAATTCTTACTTGGAAATCTCAAAAACTTTACTGTATATTCTCTGTTCGTCAGGAGACAATTTAACAGTGTAACAATGATTTTCCTTGCTCGGCAATTTAACCTAAATAAATATAATAAACATCTCTACTTTATTATATTAATACTAGTTAGTGATTTAGTTACCATTTGTTCTCCATCAGTCCCTTTTTGATTTTTAGTTCGTCTCAACATAACACTTCGAACAATTGTATTTAGGCGAACTTGATTGTCTTTAGCCTTATCGCTAACCCATTTCTTCCAAACTTTTTGCTCATCGAACGGTGAAAATCGTAAAAATCTCAATAATGAAAACATATCCATTAAGTCATTATGAAGTGGAGTACCAGTCGATACCCAACGGATTCGTGAACGCAACTGACAAACAGCTAAAGCAGTTTTACTTTTATAATTTTTAATACTATGACCTTCATCCAACACAATTGATTCCCAAATTATTGACGTTATATTACAGCGACCTGTAGCAGTCTGAAATGAATTATTAAATTAGTATTACACATGCTTACTACATTACTGTTACACAAAAATAAAGAAAACAAACCCCAATATTTCCAACATCGCTTCGAATTATTTCATAACTAGATATAACAATATCATTTGCTGCCAATCTTAAATATAAAAATAAATAAATAATTTAAATCCACGACATCTATTAAAATAAAATTACTTTTTCATATTTGCTTCTCGATTAGGTCCGTGATACAATACACATTTAAAGACCCCGGGAGAAACACGTTTTTGAAACTCTTTTTCCCATTGATTAATTATCGAAGCAGGGCATATTATCAAGTTACATTTCGAATTTATGAGATCTACAAAACAACAGAATAATCAGCAAATAAATAATCTAATTTCCTAATGTCTTACTTTTATCAGTGACTTCAGTTTCAGTATTTTCTAAGGCATTAGCAGAATTCAATTCTCTTCGTTTTAAAATTAACGACAAAATCGTAAGAGTTTTACCTAAACCCATATCATCAGCTAAAAGAAAAAAAAAATTATTTAGAAATAAAGCATAATTAGTTTTAAAATATAATTGTAAAACTGAAATACCCAATATTCCTCCGGGTGGATCTTGCTTTTCACGCCAAATCATCCAAGCTAATGCTTGTCTTTGATGTTTCATAAGCGGAACTAAGATATTTGGTGGATCAGGAAGTTCGTCCGAAGCTGAGGGACAAGTTTGTAATGAATTGTGCAAACTTTTTATTCTGTCAATAGTAACAGATCGAACTTCTAATTTTCTCGATTCGTTCATTCTACCCCCATATAAACTCATAAGTTGTGGCTGAGCTGCAATTATAAATAAAAATAATATTGTAAATAAGACTTTTAAAAGATGTTAGAAATATTAACCTGCAAAAAGTTGTTGCCTCTGAAGATCTGTCAAACGCATCGGCTGAGTATACTGTGTGCGAGATATGTTATTTGTAACCGGTAATGCTATTACGTTATGCGGAACAAATTGAGATTTAATCGATGCTGCTGACTTAAATTGTTGTGTAGACTGTGGTATCTTAAATGGAGCGGTGGTGTTGCTTAAAAGTCTGTGTTGACTTTGTTGCATTGATGCTATTTTTTGATTTCCTTGTTGCAATACTCTATTTGGTGTTTTTGATTTATTTTTTTCTAGAAATTCTGGTATAGTTTGTTGTTGAGGTGTTGCCATTTTTTGATGCCCATGAAGAGGTAGTTTATTAGGTGTTTTTGACCCATTTTGTTGTTTATGATGTGGTGATGTCATTTTATGCATCAAAGGATTTGCTGAAAATCGAGAATAAGTTCGTGGCCCATTTTCATTCCCTGCGTCTTCAGGCTCTATATTAATTAAATAAATTATTTTATTAACGAAACTTCAAGTTAATATAAATTACTAATTACTTTTTCTTAGCGGGGTGCCGTTACTAGATATTTGTTTAGGTGGATTACTAAATTTTACTGAATCGGATTTTCCTAATTTTGAGTTTTCCGACGACATTGTTGATGGTAAATTGATAGTTTTTACTGAATTAACATTGGTTACGTTCAAGTCCTCCGTTGTTTTTGGTAAAGGTGAATCAGTTTTAGTGTCTGTTAAAATACAAAAAATAAATTCTTGGGCACAGAACTAGGGAAATGTCAGCCACCGCCAGTACAAAAATAATACCAGCTGCGGCCGACGATTTTGTTGGCTACAATGAGTTAAATTTTTTAATAAAAACATCACCTAATCACATGATATGATTGGCTGATGACATAATTTTGTATTCGGAAACAGAAACCACCACTAGCACACCCAGAATCAAATTTTAGGGGAGCAGGAAGAATGGAAGTAGAGCTTGGGCCAGCCCAAGAGCTACTTCGTCAGCCGTATGTTTATAGGGACAGTAATTTTCAAGTTTAAGGAGGGGGCTGTATACCTGATACATGAATTTGTTTCAATGCATTTTCTATATCTGCAATTTGATTTTTCAACCGTTCTCCGCCGTCTGGTAGTTTACTAAGGTCGGTTGATTTTAGTAATCGCTATTTATACAAGATGTATTTTATTATTTTATTTGAAGTAAATTGTTCATTGAAAATTACCTTTTTTCCTTCAAGTTTAATCTGTAAAGAGCTTTCCGCCGGAGCAGCAGCAGGTTCAGATGAATTATTCATTCTCTTAGCTGCTTTTAATAAATCTAATCTTTCCCTTAGTGGAAGAATTGGCTTCGTATCCATCAGGCTTGCTAGAACTTGCACTGAAGTGTGAGTTGTAGTGAACCAGGCTGCTTCTTTCTTTCCCTCTGGTAAAGCAAATTCAAAATTTTAAAGCGTCCAGGAAGAAAGGATCTTAACGAATTATATTTTTCATTTAGCCAGACCAATGCAACCAATAATAATTTATTTAAAATTATATAGTTTATTTTTAAAATTTATAATTTATTACATATGGAAAAATTAAACGTGTAGTAATTTATCTGATCAAAGTTAGGAAAAAAATTCAGTAAAAAAAAAAAACAAAAAACTAAAAGTAACGGTTTTTAAATTTACTTCATGCCTCCTATTTTGAATAGATAATAGGCTGTATATCTGTCGGTAGAGGGAGCTATTCTCAATTCACTGCAAGAAGCTGTAAGAAGTATTTCTCTTTTGAGCTGAACATGCTTTTACTAAAAACTTAAAAAACGATAGAAGAACTCATTCATATTAAATACAGTAATTATAAAATAGAGGTTCAAGCTTGTGAATTTTAATTAGTAATTAAAATTAAAAGTTAAAGATGAAAGCAGGAAATTTCTCATCGGAGGGCGATCTGTCTAAATTTCTTATCGGAGTTGTCCAACGTTAAATTAGAAAACAATTTTTTAAAATTTATTTTATTTATTGATGATGATTGAGCAAATCAACGGGGACGCATTAGTTGCAGAAGCATGCAGTCATTACACTGTAATAAGTTAATTATTTAGTTCTATTGTATTTGCAATTGATAACCATACATAAAATATATCGATCGATAGTAAACTAAAATTCCGATGGAGACGAAGAATATCTATGTGAATGTAGTAAAACCTGTTGACGAAAAACCTCAAGGCATCTAGACAAATTTTTTAGCAAATTTTTTAGATAAATCGTTAATAAATAAATTTGATTTTCAAAGAATTCTGTAGCTTCCGTTAGTCATTCTTAGAAATTTATTTGCTTGGATTTGTGCCTATTACCCAATTTTGAAGTGAGCAAATGACACGTAATAGTTTATTACGCAGTAATGTTAAATAATATTAACTTAATTTGCATTTTAGGTAGACATCATTACTAATCCCCAAAGCGCTAGGAAGTTGTTTTACTCGAAACCTGTTTATGCTGTGGCATATAATTCTTGATGGCTTGATGGATCTAACTAACCTTATGGATTGTTGTAAGGAGAGCCTTGAATCAAAAAGGTGAGCGCAGACGTTGCAAATTACTTTAAAAAATATTTTTAATAGCGTTTTTACAGTTGTAAATGCTGCTTTAAGTGCCTTTATGATTGTTGCACTTACAAGTTAGAAAATTATTATAATCTGACAATAAAAATTCACTATTTGGTCTGATTTTACAAGTTAGGCTTGCTTATCAGATATTTAAAGGTGAAAACTTTTTAGTTTATTAAAAATGTAACTAAATTCTAATTTTTATTTTACATATAAATGGTGACTTGGTGGGTGTAACATTTTTAATGGTATACATATGATATAATTTTACATATTCGAACAAAAATATACAAGTTGCATCAAACCAAATCAGTACAAGATTTAGCAAGAAATTAAGAATCAATATAAAAATATACAATTAAACGAGAAAAGCAATTATAAAATGTCAGCTTGAAAAATAAAAGCGTGAAAATAAACTTTACACAAATAATTAATTGCAAGTTGCAAAGATTTTTAATTTGATTTTGTTGGATAATTAAAATTATAAAATGTTCTAACTTCAAAGTTTTGGAGGCAACATGTACAGACCAGCTGTTGGTGTAAACAACTGAGAAGGAGTGTTTTCTTGCAGCAAACGTAGAACATTACATGTCGCATTTGTTTCAGCCATAGATTTTTGTTGCTCCAAATCACGCATTCTTTCTCGTTTGTGTTTTGTGCGTCGATTTTGGAACCACACTTTAATCTAATAAAATATAGTTTTTAAACTTAAGTTCAATTCTAAAATAAGTACATAATAGAAATATGAATTATAACAAACCTGTGTTTCTGAAAGACCCAATTTATCTGCTAATTGTGATCGATCACGTCCAGCTAAATATTGATTTCTTTGAAATTCATCTTCGAGTTTATTAAGTTGATCAGTCGAAAATGTGGTTCGAGACCGTTTAGGACGATCTAAATCCAATCCACGTGGAAATAGTAGTTGTTTAACATTTCCATGAGTATCTAAATTAAATTAAATAAAGTTACATTTTATTTTCTATTTACATGCGATAACTTAAATGCTATTTAGATATTGATATCAGACAACCCTTGTCAGTTTACTCTTCCCTTCCTTTTAGTTCAACAGATTTCGATATTTGAGACCGTAACCGATTTGAGATTGATAACGTAAACTATAATTAAATGATACAGGATACTAGAGAAGCGGATAACCGCAAGAGATGATAATCTTTATCTCTACCGTTTATCCCACACGCAGCTGTGCAAAGTATTAAATTACGAATCTAATCAGAGATTAATTTTTATGTAAACTACTAAAAACACTTTCTAAATTCATTATTTGTTTTAGAAGATAATTTTGAGAAGTTTACAGAATTTGATTGTGCTGTATCAACTCACCGGTCACTTGCAGAGTTTGACAGTAATCCGGAATTGGTGAAGATGAACATTTTGACTTATCTCCATTACAAATATCCAATGACCTTATACGAGAATCGACGTGACCTCTTGAAGTTGATTCACGTGTCTTATCTTTTTCATTTCCCATAGTCTTCAAGATGTTTAGAATCCAAACAAACTTTCCGATTGTCCTTCGGTTGTCAGCAGGTATATTTTCTTACTCTCGAGTGAGGAGGAACTCGATGGAGTTCATCCAGCAAACCACGTGGGTCTTTTCGGAGAGAGATGTGCGCGTGGGATTGGGCTATACGGAGATAGGGATGAGGGGGGCAAGCGTTTCTTGGCAGGGGATCTATTCTAGTGGCAACCCCCTCATTGAGGACCCACTTGAAGAGAATTATAAGCGGGACTCGAGCTCAATCTGGTTCACAATAGATTACTTCTGCATTACTGATGCAGTTTCTTCTTAGATGCTAGCTTTTCTTTAGGTCTTACGGGTACTGTTTCAGGAAAGGTGAGACACTTTGTGTGAGAGGATTAAGTATTTACAGAGCAAGTTTTAAAATTAAAAAAAAAATTATAAAAATAAGTTTCTTTTTAAATTGTTTTATTTGTTTATTTTTTAAAATTATTTTTAAATTCATTTTCGGTTGAATCAAATTTCCAAAAATATTTATTCCCAGAAATTTATAAATGAATATTTATTGAAATCAATTTTAGGAATTGAAATGAAAAATATCATCGGAAAACAGATTTGCTATTGTAATTTATGTTTATCTTTAATATAGATACAGCATAAGGCTCCTGAAATGTTCAGAAATGCGCATAATCTCCCTTTTTTAGTAGGGCGTTTTCACATTCGGAGGTTTTGACGCATAGTATATCCTCTTAGAGTTTAGTTTTTGTATACCTAGATTTTTTTTCTTAGCTTGATCCGAATGAACCAATAGACAAGTGGTTTGCTTTTCATTTTAAGCATAGACTCGGTGACAAGTGGAAGTGGGGTTTTGCTCGAATGAAAGCACAATCGCCCGCTAATCGTAGTGTTCGTCTCAGATTTTCCCCTCCTCATTTGTGTCCGTGCTCAGATTGAGCGATTGACTGTCTGCCTTGTGAATGACGCTCTTTCTATTCATAGGAGGACGAGATCCAATTTCTTATTCATATCCTCTCTCCCTTCATCCCAGAAGAAAAGTGACATTTGTAATGTCAATAAAACAATAAGTTTTTAAATAATTTTTCTTTAATTGAAACAATGAATTAAACAAAAACTATCAAAATTACATGTAAAATTTTCTTTTCCGTATACAAAGTTTATAAACGAAAAGTAATATGAATCATCTTTGTGTTGTTGACAAAAGATTCTTCTACTTTTGTAGTTGCAACTGTAGCTGAAGGGAGTGGACACTGTATGGGAGTGAAATTGGACACTTTCTTTTCTTTTATTGTATAGTCAAGTTGACAATGAATTTCAACAGAAAGTCCAATGTAAACTTTAAACAATTTTTTTTAGTAATGATTCTTATTTTATATATATATATAGAATCTTTTATTTTTCGTTTTGGTCTTGAATATTATACACTTTCAATTACAAATCATTTGGAAAAATATCACAGAATTGATATATAGAAATATATATACATATATATATATTTACACAGAATACTTAAATATATATATGTATACATAATAATCTCTGCAAAAACTGTTTCAGTACATGTATCACATTAAAATATGTTTAATATAAACAGATTCACAATTAAAAGATTAAAAAATGAATTGATTATTGAATTTAAAAAATAATATATTTTTTTATTTATGAGTATTAAATAATTATGCAGCTTTAGTTGTTCTTTCTGCTATCAATCACATAGAAGGGTCATTACAGCCATAATTGCTACCCCTAAAATGAGACATAACATCTGTTTGATAGATTCTCTATAAATAAAAAAACAAAATCTGTAAATTACATCAATATGTTAAATAAATTGAGCCAAATTTCTTACTTTGAATTTTTTTCTCTAAGTAATTCAGGCAAAACATTAACTAATGCAATATTAAGAAAACCACCCGCTGTAAATGGCAGTATCCAAATAACGCACATACCTATTAATTATTTATAGATTAGCATTGTATATAATAATTGTTATTTATCTGATTCAGATAACTTTGTTAAAGAGTCATACCTAATGAGTCAATTGAATCAACACTAAGAGCCGTTATCGCGCCTAAAAGGCCAACACCTGCTGTCATTACCTGTAAATTTATTTCATCAATTAATCATTATTGTGCAATAATAAATCAAGATGTAATTTAAGATACTTGAGCTTTAGCTGCTTCCCAACGATTAAAGCCCGACCTTAATAAAATGGCAAAATCTCCTATTTCATGAGGAATTTCATGGATTAAAATGGCAAAAGTTGTTAGAAGACCCACCTATTAAAAGAAAATAAATTAGATTTAAAAAAAAATCAATGTCAAACCAGTTTTGATTTACTTTGGTGCTGACAAGGAAACTCCCCGCAACTGATAAACCGTGGGTGAAATTATCAATGCTGTTAGCCATTAAATTTAAATATCCTACTATCTGTAAAAATAAAAAAAATAAAAAATTATAGTTTTTTGACTTTTATATAGAAAAAAAAGCAAAAACATTAAAAATTCAATGGATTTGTTTTCGCACATACTTTTGTTTGTTTTGTGAGTCCAAAAAGCAGAAACTTTGTACAGGTTTCATGCGAATTTTAAATAAATATTACTAACTTGTTTTTTATTTTTCTTATTTTGATGAACATTTTCATTACTGGAAACTGAATGACCATTGGCAGTACTTTCGTTCATATTTTTTGAGCGAAAATGGACTGGATTATCTCCTTGATGAAGCACTCCATTATTAATGTTTATCTGACTTTTTTCATTTTTATGACAATTTTCTGAATTCTCCTATTAAAACAAAATTTCTATTATTTTCAATTCTCAATTTTTTTCTAACTTTATTTACATTTTCATCTTCATTTTGACCAAAAAGCATTTCCAAAACAACAAAAACAAAAATGCCTGCCAAAACGACTAATCCAATACAAACATGATCTAAATGACTTGCTGATTTTGCTGAAACGAAGAAAAATATAAAAATCACTATTATCATCTCAATCAGTTTACAAAACGCCAAAGTATTTCCAAATTTTTTAACCCAAGTAAAAAGTACTTTTGAACTTTGTATAACATTAGGTCTATTGTGAGATTATAGTTGTAAATAGTATGTTGATAAGCTTTACAATCAGATAAAAATACAAGATTATTTGTAAAATATAAAGACGATAAATTGGGTTTTCGGTTTAAAACTAAATTTTACTCTCCTCTTTCCTTTCTATTAAATACTGAAAATAGGATATACATTATATTTTTTTTTCTTCCCTAATGAGGTGCAAAAAAATAAAGGAAGTTTGTTAGATTATGCAGCCAACCGAATCACGGTTTGTTGCACTAAACATGTATGTAATTTGTTTCTTACTTTTACTGAGATGTTGCCAGGCTTCTGGGAGAAGATGTAAAAAAACATCACCTAGTAAACCACCAACAGCGAAACTAAGTAGTCTTCGTAACACAATAGAATTTACTGAAATTAAAAAAATATATATTAATAAATGCAATCAAATGAATCATTATATTAAAACATTATCGCTGAATACAATGTAATTTAATCTGTAAACATAACTGTTTAACAGGATGTTTGTACTATCAGATTCAATGCAAATAAATTCAATCAATACATATAAATCATTTTGTTTTTCAACGAAATTTTCCTTATCTTAATTTTATTTTATTTTTTAAATTATGAAAGAAAATTTGTTTTATTTTTGAATTTTCTTTTTTTAAATTTTTTTAATTGAACTTCCTGAACATCTGGAAGAAGAGTAGTTTCAAATAGAAATTCTAAGGGCTCAGTTTAATGTGAAAACAATTTGGAACACAACTACAGTCATTTATAAATATCCTTCAATCAGGGTTCTTGGGGTACTGGGCATTCTTTACCAAATCTGTCAGTTATTATCGAAAGATACTACCAGAAGGATCTAACATCTTTAAATTCCTAACTTTTTATTTTTTATTTCATTTGTTTGCAGTGATGGATGCACTCATAAGCGCAGTGGGCACTCATGCAATTGATAGAACTGAATACAAAGGCGACAAAGGACCACAGAAAGTAAGATTCTTTTTATTTTTATATTTTTTTAAATTAAAAAAATAAAGAAAAAATGTTTTATCTGATTCTATTTTAAACTTTATTATAAACTTAATTTTTTATCTCAAACAAAAACTTGTCATCATTAAATCATTTAAAAGAATATATCACGTGATTTAGCAAAATGGAATTTTGATTTTGATTTTATTATCATGTGATAAGCTTAATACAATATTATTAATTTAATTTCAATATTTTACCTTTTGATAAAAATAAGGATGAGATAAGCATGTTATTTTAGGTCAGTAAAACATTTTTTTTAAAGGAATATTAAAAAAAAATGCACGCGCTTAAATGCTTACGGGAGAAGGAAAACAAGTAATTATTCCGAATTATTCGTGCTTCTTTTGTTATTAATTGAAACTCTTAACATTAGGTAGGTTAAGGTGAGTGACTGACCTTTGCCGCTACGTACAAAGCATTAAATTTTATAGTCAAACATCCTCATTTTTTCCTTTTTTCTATTAAAAAAAAATTAATAGAAATTTTAATAGAAATAGAATAAACATAACATTATGACAAAGTTAAGTACATGCTAAATATATAATTGTAAAATTTTACAACACTTAGTGCATTGACCCAAGTGTTGTAAACATTTAATACATCAATAAAGCATTTATAGAAATGAAATGATTAATTACATGAATCACCATACAGTTGAATCTCAGCTTCACAGATTTATTGAAAACAAATAACTATTAAATTTCGAAAATTATAGGCTTTTAAAATAGTTAACTTTTCTAATTAACTTGACGCCTAATCAGGCAAAGTTTGTGATATGGCTGAACCATAAAAAGTTTAAAGGAAAGATTTATTAAGCCGCTATACGAAGTGCATCCTGCGAGCAACTGATAAGCCTTCAGCTTACGTCATTCACCTACATATAAACTTTTACTGCCTCTGCAACAACTTCATCGTATTTTAACATTTAAAAAGTCATTTAACCTTGTGATTTAAAAAAAAATGTAAATGATAAAAATGTTTAACTTATTTAAATTTTTTTTGTTTTCTTTTATATTTTTTTTTTTTGTAAATTGTCCTTGAATATTTCATACGTTGCAGGAAAGAACATCTGACGAGTGGTTAGCCTTGGTGGGTTAGATAATTAGTGTAAAATTTCTTATGAATTCGCAGACTTATTTTATTTTTACACAAAATAAGAGCAAAATAATTTTAATTTATTACAACTCGTAAAGATGAAATTAACACGTGCAGGATTTTATATCAGTCTAAAGGTTGTTAGCCTTGGAGAGTTTCAGTTCGGCACAGTGCCAAATGAACACAAATTATGACCTTTATTTATTTATTTTTTAAATGTGAGCATATGTTTATTTAAGCTTATTTTATAATCTGATCCATTCTTCTTTTTTCCGCAACTCTTATTTACCAAAGTCCATAATAACAAACTGAAACTTGATTCATTTTAAAAGGTAACCTTCTGAATAACCAAGGGTAAATGGTTAAATATTTTTTTCATATAAAAAAGGAGGATGGAGATACACACTTAGTATTTTTTGATTTTATATTTCCGTATAGAGGAAGTGCGGTATGTTTATGGAGAGTTATTTGACCTCTTTACGTGCTGTCAAATGGCACATTCTCCTCTTTTTTTATTAAAGCTTTTCCCATAGAGCAGGTTCATCATTTAATCTTCATAAATGAGCTTTAAAAAGAGGATAAAACCGCATTTAAATAGGTCATCCTTAACCCTGTGCAGGGATTTTCATTTCATAAATATGTGGGAAGTGTGATCGAGGCCATGCTAACATTCATCTTCCAACAACGGTTTGGCCTCCAAAATAAATAAATAAATAAATAAATGTAACGATGTTTTTACACGCACGCAAGTGTTAGTGCAATACCAACACGAATTTTTTTTTGGAAAAAGTTATTTAATTTAAATTACTTACCTCCATGTGATAAAGATTGGTTACTTTGTATTGGGACAACAAAAAGTGGAAAGATGCCACTCAATCCGATGAGAATTGAAGCAGTAATGGAATATAACCACGAATCGAAATGTACATCAGTAAAAAAAGTAGGTGTGGAAGTTGTAGATGACATTTTGGCAGATGTCAAAATAAAAGTGGTAGAAAGTATATAAACGCGAAGCATTTATAGCCTATCTACTTCCTTGGGAAGTTCCCTAAACTTGCCCAATTTTCTTGTCAGTAATTGATGTCATCACGGCGAGAACAACATTGTCCAAAACTGCCATTCAGTTCTTATTAAGTTAGCTTCCCGTTTCAAGTCACGCGGATTTGGGAGGTAAAATGACTAACGTCAAGATAACTATCACCCGAATCAAATGCGGCTGTTTCTGTTATTTATAGCCAGCAGGAGTTGCCAGTGATTTGAGTTCGATGTGAGGCACGACGAAATGAAAACAAGTGAAACTTTCACGCCATCTAGAGATGAAATCGTAATAAACTTTTTCGAATTATTTAAAAGAGAAGTAGCCAATAAAAAGTTTAATATGGATCCTTAACTTGGTTTTCATTGGTGGAAGTATTAAGAAGTTTAAGTAAAGCTTGAACTGATTGGTTCAATCTGTCACAGCTGATGTTAGAAAGTTTTTTTAAATTTAATTGATAGGAAAATTAGAAATATAAGCAGAGAACTTTTAAATTTTAAAAATAAATTGCACATTTAATAATACAAAATAATTGATGAACAAACGTGAGAGCAATATTAGGGGGTGTGATAATCTAATCTTCTACTGACAGATCAGTACTTACTAAAAATCTAAAGTCTTATTATTTAATCTGAACTATTTCAAATCATGGTGTATTATTAAATTAGGAAGTTTATTACTTTTTCTTAGAACTTTCAATTGATTCGCATGACATTGCGTAATATTTAATCATAATATTTACAAATCATGCTTAAGGGGATCTGTAGCTAGACATCGTCTCAGACGTAAACAAAAAAAAGTTTACAGTCTGCATATTTGGACATCGCCTTAGCTTACAAAATGACCCTAAAAATAGATATTTTAAATTTGGAAGTGTTAGTTCTCGATAATTTTGTTGTCTGTTTGGATTACGGTTGAACTGATTTTGTAATTTTTGCGATGGATCGTAGACTTTCGGGTCTTATTGCATTAACTCAAGATGTGTCGCTAATTTCGTCTGCACATGATAAAAGCACAACATCATCTTTTCCAAAAACGGTTTTGATTTTAATATTAATTTTACTGTTTTTTATAATTAACAAAATTTTTATAATTTTTCAGACTATTGAAAAATTGCCGGATAAAGTTTTATTGAAGATATTTTCGTATTTACCTCACCGCGAAATATGTCGATTGGCAAGAGTTTGTAAAAAATGGAGAATGGTGGCTTATGACACTAGACTTTGGCATTCTGTCTCTTTAAGACCAGAATATTCTGGATTGCACGTACCATCTCTGGAATCGTTGTTGGCTTTAATTAGGTTGAAAAGTTTAATGACTGCATAATTTTGCTTTTAAAATAAATTGTTTTTGTATATTTTTAGTATTCGATTTGGTCCATCACTTCGATACATTGAGCTACCGATTGAACTTATAACTCACAATGTGCTTCATGAACTCGGAAATAAATGTCCTAATTTGACTCATATGCTTTTGGATTTTTCTACAGCTATGCAATTGCATGATTTTAATGAATTGCAAAATTTTCCTACGAAGTTACGAAGCATGTGCATTTGTCTGTCTGAGGTCATCTTTATGGAAGGATTCATGAGAAAAATTTACAATTTTATAAATGGAATTGAAGTGCTGCATTTAATTGGCACTTATGATAAAGTAGAAGAGGAAGAAGAAGAAATTTATGAGGTTATTAATATTCATAAAATGAAAAGTGCAACACCCAATTTGCGAGTCATTAACATGTACGGAATTGTTTTTGTAGACGATTCTCATGTTGAAGCATTTTCAAGGCGAGTAAAAATAAATTCAATTCAAATAAATTCAATATAAATTATTAATCTATTAATTTTATTTTTTAGTAATTGTATTCAATTAGAATGTCTTTCAGTAAATTACTGCTCCAAAGTAACTGGATCATCACTGAAAATATTATTAAGTAGATGCAAGAAGTTGAAATGTTTATTAATGCAACATTGCGGTATGTTCAAACTATTTCTGTAACCAAACAAAGTTTTGAAATTTCACTTTGTTTAGGTTTACTCAGTGAGCATGTTTCAGCAGTAGAATGGGAAAAAACAAACTTACAAGAGTTAGATATTACAGCTGCTGAGTTATCTACTGAATGCCTCATTGATTTACTTACTCGCATACCAGCGCTGAGATATTTGAGTGCAGGTCAACAAGATGGATTTACAGATGTTGTAGGTATTCGTTTTTAACTTAAAGATAATAAATTAAGACAATGATGTTTTTCCAGGTATTGAAAGCTTTTATGGAGCAAGGAAATACGAAAAATTTAATAGCTATTGATTTGGATAGTTGTGATAATTTAAGTGAAGAAATTATTTACAAATTTATTAAAATTCATTGTAATCAACTTCGAGGATTAAGTTTGTCAGGAATTCCACAACTCACTGAGCAGTTTTGGCTTTCTGTAATACCACTTCTAAAAAATATTAGGTAATAAGTTTGTTTTGTTCTGTGTAAAAAAAAATTAATTCTAATAATTTCATTCATGTATCCTGCCCGAGATATTTGTGTGGGTGGGTTACCTAGATTAACTTTTATTAATTACTCAATTTTATACAGATTTTTAATTTTTAATTTGATTTAATTTTTAATAGAATTTTAATTTGCGGAATGCCAGAAGGCTGCTGCCAAAAGATTACACAAAAGATTCATGTGGATGGCATGATGGATAAAATGGCAAATCATTGCAATCAAATAGAAAGAGTAGAGATACGTTGGGATCCCACTACACTAAGATTCAGCGATAAAAGTCAAAAAGCAATTGATGCTATTAGGGTAAGATGTCTACGACTGCGATGCTTAGTACTGAGGTAAGTTTTTCAGCTATTAAGTAGTAGTAATCTTGATTTTTAATATTAAATACAATCCTTTTCTATGCCAAAGTGATGGGAAATATTTTGAACTGGTGAAGTCAAATTTCGAGCGTGCTGACCGTACAACAGTTGTCAGGACCACCACAAACTGTCATATCACACTATGCTATTTATTGCAATTTTATAAAGATTTATTATTTAATTAAGTTGTAAAATGATTAAAATTACGAAAAGTGATTTTAAGCATGATCAAATTTATTTACCACGCAACAAAGCTGCAATTTATAGTTAACACTAAATCTAACTAGTAATACATTTACAACAGTGTTAGCAACGAGTTAAATTGTATATAATGCTTATCATTAAGAAAAACAAGTCCAAATACTGTGAATCATTGTACAGGATAGCAAATCCGGGTTGAAATATGAAATATCCCATTACATTATTGTTACTAAAATATAATTTGTATGCAAGTATGAAGAAACTTAATACTATATACTTCAATAATTTTTCACAGAAAAAAAACTAGTTATAAATACTGTCATTTCAAAATTACAATTGAAATTGTGTTGTTTACCATAAAAAAAATAATATAGTCCAACATGTATACGGAGTAAGTTTCACGATTTCTATAAACTTCTAACAGGCAAAAACGGTTTAAAACAAAAATTAACAACCAAAAATACTAATCCATTTTAATTTGCTTCCAAATAAATATAAAATAAATCCCCAAAAGGTGTTTCATTTTCATTTAACATTATAATAAAAATCAGATTTAAATAGAACTTGATTTGATTATTAATAATTCTGTTTAAAAACTATTCATTAAAAAAAATTAATCTAATGCTACTGCTTCACTTACGAAAGTTTTAGATTATTAAACAGAAAAAAAAATTTAAAAATAGTGATTTTTAAGTAGCTGTAGTAAATTTATTTGCCATAGGAAATAATCAAAATGGCTGATTGTAACTAAACATCGGAGAGCAGAAATGAAATATTTAAATCTTCCAAGTTTTTTAAAAGTCTTTCTAAAACATTAACATTTTAGATTAAATTTTAAGAAAACTTGAATAGTTGGATCATTTGATAAATTTCTTAAATAATTATCTTAAACTTTCGCTAAGTGGAGCTATAGCCATTCGTAATACATAATTTCAACATTCAAAAGCATCATACAATTTGTTTACCAGTATATTGCTACTGATCGAAATCGGTAATTCAATATGAATGTTGTGAGAGTAAAAAAATTTCTAAAAAAAAAGTTTTGGTTTTCGTTTACAGAGCATCTCTGTGATAAGAAGATATTGGAAACGCTGTCCTATTAAAGGACAAAGGTCTTCGAGGCCACAAATTTTGATTCAGCAAGTCTTGAATCCCAATAAGCCATACCTCTGCTTTCTTTTCTAGTGGTTGCAGATTTAATTGCAGCCATTCGAATAATGTGTACCTATCATACACACTCCCAAAAGAACGTTCCAAATCCTCTCTTAGTAGAGTAAGATTTCTCTTAAATTCAAGAACCTTTTGATTTGCACCTTCAACAAGTGCTGGGCTGGAGAATCGATTATCAATATTATATTGATTTAACCAGCCACTAATGTGACTAGAAGATTCCATAATAATAAGTTCTTGATGAATGTTATACAGTTGTTGTACTGCTTCATAAAAATGACTTCCTGGATAACTACAACGAACAATAATAGATACATCAAAAACCAAGTTTATTGGTTGATTGCAGTCAAGAGCACGGGTTGCTTTAGCAACTAATGATGGTTCCAATGAACCTGTTTGAAGGAAAATTAAGTTGACTGCCAATGATGGGATTGAAGCAGGAAGTAGTTCGCACAGAACTGCAAAATGATCGAACCGTTGCCAGCCGGTTAAAGCAATGCCCTTAAATCGAAGTCTTTTGTTATATGATTTTATAATATCCATCCATGAATTATGGTTATCCAAATGATGTGAAATGAGTGTGATGTATTGCGACGGGCCAGTAGCGCCTTTAAATGCACTGGCAATCCAAATATTACCAGCAAACAGATTCGCATATTTTAACCAGACTTCATGAGGTATTTCTGTTAATATTTCTCGCCCATATCGCCATGCCATAATTTCAACATATTTTGCTATACCTGACGCTCGGATAGCGTCTTCAGGCATTTGTCGAAACATGTCATCCCACATTATCGGTTGAATACCATACTTAGATTTTACGTATGAAGCTATGGTTTTGACATGATCTAGAAACAGGCGATCCTTTTCCCAATTCATGTTTGACATTTTCTGCTGGCATAAACTGCATTGTCCTAAGTAGTATACTTCATCAGCTCCAATGTGAAGCCATTTGATTTTTGGATGAAGAGCTACAACTTGGTCGATCATGGTTGTAATGAGTGAAATTGATTCGTTTTGACTCGGACAAATCACCTGAGGATAAGATGCGATTTCTCGTAAATGAGCAAATGTGCTGTGTTTTAAAACGAATTCTAAATGCCCAAATGTTTGTACGAGAGGCACAATTTCGAAATCGTATTTTTTAGCGAGTTGAAGTATCTGTTGAATATCTTGTTGCGAATACGCATTGTACGCCGATAGATCACGAAGCGATGCCCAATAGGGGAACATGTCTTCATATTCAATTAAAAGTCCAGTGACTTTGAGTTTATAAAATAAAGGAAAAATCTGTTCGTAATAAGAGATTAAAGGTGGAGCGCCTTTTAAATCCAGATGCACAAGAATATGGGGTAGGATTGGAACTGAAGGTTTCGAATTTTTGTCGTCATCTTTTTCTGGTAAAAAATTTGATTCGCCACTTAATTGTTTATTGTTATTATTATTATTATTCATAGCTGATTTTCCCTGATTAGGCCACACTTCACTTTCATACGTTATTTTTTTGCCAGCTGATTTTGGTCTCTCTAGTATCATTAATTCATTGATGTTAGGTAAAGCTGGTTTTAAAATTTTCTTATTGCTTTCATCAGATTCCAGTTTTTCCGGTCTGGGGTAAATTGAATCGGTTGAAACTGCATCACCAAATGCTCGGTAAATAATAAACACCACCGCAATAAAGCAAAATATTACAACTGCTAGCCGCATTCTGCTTCGAACTTTAAGGGTTCCTCTTATTCTCATCGCATCTTGATCACCGTTTCGAGAAAGTAACCATAAATGACGCCACATTCTCTAATTTCAGATGGTGTCGAAATGAAATATGGCCACTGAAATGTTTGTCTTAGTGGATACAAGATGATGTCGTTTCATGTCCGTTCTCACAGTCGACAGCATCCCTGGAATTAAAAATGGGTACCGTATTAATTAAGTTAAATAAGATTAATCCTGTACATCCGCTAATTAATTTTCATTGTTGTGATACCGCCGATTGTGCAGTTAGGTCTTATTATATGCAACAATTAATTAGTGAAACGTTTCACTTAAGTTTAAATGGTTTTTAAAAATTAATAAGAATTCATTTATCGACTGCTTTCTTTATATTTATGTAAGAAGTAAATATTTAAAGTGAAGCTATGAATGTCAAAACAGATGGAGGAATCTAAACGTAATTCTTGCACGTGATATAATACATACACACAAAAATATATGTGGAGGCCTTACATTAGTGTTTGAAAAGCGTGAAAGTCAATTTTATGTACAGATTCTGTGAAGTATATTTTTTGAAATAGTAAGGAAGCTCGTTCTAGGACATCAAAGACAGCCGCAAATTTTCTCACCGTAACTCAAAATGGCGGATTATTAATGCAGCGCAGTAGATAGTAGGGACATCTATCGATAGCTCTTTCACTTAAGTTTGTACCTAGCGTCTATTTAGTGGCGCCCTCGAATTTTGGACATCAACCGCGAGGCATGCCTATGGATTCCATAGGCATACCTCGCGGTTGATGTCCAAAGCATGGATCGATCTATCTACGACTGCCACAAGTAAAATAAACTATTGACAGCTAATAAAATATAAAATTCGCCTTAAGATATAAAGGTTACTATAATATTTTAAAACAATATTATAACACAAAGTTAGTTCTCAACTAACTTTTGCTAAAGTTTCAATATTAAAATTTTTGCTTATTATAATTATAATTTGCATAAAATGGAAATAGTTATTCTACTTTTTTTTGAAATAACATTTTGTAAATAACACTTAATTTTTGCAATAGTAATTAATTTAGTTTTATGCAAAGTTTTACTAAAGTTTTATTAAAATTTTATGTTTTATATTTTAATATCAAAATTAATTTTAATACTAATTAAATATAAGAATAATTTACAATTCATATATTAACTGCACTTTTGCGAAATTTATATTGATTTTCTGAATCTCTAAATACACATTCGACTAATATTCAAATAAAAATAAATTTAAGTACACAAACTTAAAGTGACAACTGTCGCCTAAGATCAACATTCTTAAAAGTAATTAAACATGACAACAACAATCTTCCATCACATTGATTTATATTTCATGGCATATAAAATGCATTAAATCATTTATTACATAAGAGACTCAACTGACACAAGTATGACAGATTCTTCTTGTGATGCCATAAATACTGTAAACGAAATAAATTCACAAGGAGAACATAATCCCTTAACACTTAATGGGCTGAGCATGGACAATCATTCATTAAGTTTGATTATCAACTTAAACTGAAAAGTATAGTGAAATTGATTGATATGAAACTTGAATAAAATAACTATCCAGCTCCTCTGTTTAATTCATCTTAACACCGAGTAGGTAAAGCTGCGCAAGAGGGCTGATGATACACTTTTGTGCTCCACTAAACATTAATTAAAAGCATCGATGCTTTTGACACGGATGAGAAGTGTTCCATTAGCATAGTGTTGCTTGTGTACTCAGAGTGAATGCCTCCCTAGTGTGTTGGAGGAGTAATTAAATCCTCACTTGATTTAACTTGAATTAACAACATACTTTTGTCCGTAGTAACATGTACAAACCTCCATCTTTTACCACAAAGCAAACAGAGCCGGAGGGATTAAGATTGCGCATGCGTAATAATGATTTACCTTACCAAGTTGACAATAAGGCAAAATGGACAAGAAGAAATGACACGGATTATTCACTTAGGACAAATAATTGGATAAAATGCGAGAGTGCACTATTGATTTTGCAATCAACATTTATTGGTTTGCGTAATGTGCGGTACAGCGGTTTACGTATTTTCGGTGACATTCATTTTTCACTCACTGAGTTCTTGATAGCTAACTTGGTTACTTTTGTAATTTATTGCTGATTTATTATGAGAGAATGAAATATTTAAATTTTAATGATGAATGATGTTTTGTTTTTAAGTTTAGGTGCTAAGTAAATATTTATTTCCAATGTTAAATGAATATTTGAATATTCATGGGTGTATGTTACAAAATGTGCGAAAAGGAGCTAATTAAAATGATGCAAATTTATTGATATATTGTGATTATAATTGGACTGACATATTTTAATCTTGTTTTAAATATTATTTATGAGAAATGGGATATTGCTATTTGGTAATCAGATAATCGCTTAAATTAGTTTAGTGTGAATTTGAAGCTTTGGACAATATTTCTGTTGAATAATGCGATATACGAACATGTCTGTGATGATTTGATGAAAGGTTATTCAACTCACTTCATGGATTCTTTTGTTATGAAAATTGTATTGGTTATTTTGTTTTCAAAAAATTGTTGAATTGTATTGATGTGTTAGCTTGTCTGGTTCTAATGGCAAAAGAAGGGGGCAGGTGGGGTGGTGGGGAAGGATAATCACTCCCAATAGTTACAGTATTTAGGCACCTCGACAAAATTGTTCTTTCATGCTCTTTGATATTAATGATCTATGGGGGAACATAAAAAAAACATTTTTATATTTTATTTATTATTATGTCATTTTTTGAAGTTTTATAATTTTTTAATACCACAATAAAGCGGCAAATTAGGTGCTTGTTGGGCTTCATATTCGGGTTTAAAATTTGGTATTCTGTGGTTAAAGTTAAAGTCAGCACTTTATGTTGGCATCTAAAATATTTATTTTGGTAATTAAATTTTTATGCAATTAGAATCTCGATCATCCGTACAAATTGATCATATTTAAATTGCTAGATTAGAATTTCAATTGATATTGGAAATTTTCTAGTACTGTATTTATATTAGTAATTTTATCGAAATTTTCAAATTTATGAATTTGTATTCATATTGATATTCCAAGTCTTTGAATTTGTCACAGTTTTATTATTTTACAGCCAGGCGTAAGAATTTTAATATTTTAAATAACTCTTTATGGTTTTTGTCAGCAATTTTTTTGCAGATTAGTAGGCAAAAACTTAGTGCTGTTTGAGAATTCAAATGACGCCTTCTCCGACGTTATAAGTTTATGGCAAGTGCAATCTTTGATGATTCCCCTAGTTGGAAAGTAGGGGGTGCATATGTATAAAAATAGGAGCGGATGCGTTATTTGATGTAGAAATTTTATTGCACAAGACGCGTTTGATGCGATTGTGCGGAGGACTATATTAGCCATCGTTCGACACGGAAGACGCCTTTCCACTCAGAATGGTATTTTCGCTCTCGCTTCAATAGGAACAGGGCAATGTGCAGCAAGAGGAGGATCTCAATTGGGATGTCTTCTAGTCATTAAAATGATGTGGGCTAACTTTTTATTACTTGAGTTTTTAGAGTATTTGCAAGTTTAATGGTTCAAAGAGATTGGCAGTAAAATTATACCGGTATGTGTTTGTGTGTAAAAGCATAATTAAATTCCTCATTTAGTAATCGTGAATTCTCAAGGGATTAAATTGAGCGTGAAAAATACATTTTAATTCAACAATATTTTTTTTCAATAATAATTGAACTGATGTTAATAATTTTTGTTTATATTAATGTATTGATTTTTTTCTATGGAAGTGTTATTGAAATATTTGACACTGGATCTGAATTCTATAATATTTTTTACACGTTAATTGTAATGCAACAATTCTATTTTAACTTAAACTAGAAACTTAAAATTTAACTGACTTGCAGAACGATCACTTAAAAGAAAAGAAAAATCAAAATAATAGTAAGAAATTGCAATTTCAATATAAATAGTTTATTAAAGAGTTAATACGTAAAATCAAATAAATAGAATTTAAAAAAATAAAAAACAATATTAGATATTAGATATTGCATTAAATAAAAAAAATCCATTACAGTAAATTGAAATTTCATAAAGAACAAAACCCTCTTATTTTGAATCGAGGTCGACTTGGAAGCTAATCTACGTTAAACATCGGAATGGAAAGTCTGCCAGAAGGAAGCGTTGTCATGGTAACGCTGCTATTGACAGATGAAGATGGACCAGTGGTGGGTCATAATCTGGGCAACCAAAGTGCCCTTTGGAGGAAAACGCCAACTTGACTCCCCGCTATCTCTTTCTCTACTTACTTCGGCACCCCTTTTCCCCATCATGGGCATGTGGTAACGAATAAAAGCACGAGGGGGAGTGGACAATAAAGCTAAAACTTGCAGCCTAATAGCACAGGCGCTGTAAAAACATAATGCTGGGCTATGATAATATTCCGTGTCTCTCGAGTCTGTTTGGTTTCCCCCATGGGCGTTGGCCAATTGGTTCTCGTGTTTCGCCCCAGTAATGTAAGAAATTGCGAGTGAGGGAGAAAAGAAACAAAATAAATGAAGGGAAGAAAAAAGTGAAGAAACACAGTTTGGGTTTATATTTTTCATCCATTTGTGGTTGGTTGAAGTTTTATGGAGTATAAAAAGAGTTGTTGAGTGCATTACTTGTAAACAAGAAAAAAACCTTCTCGAAAGGAAATGTTTCTGATTTTAGCTTTTTTCTTTTTTTGTTTTATATTTGAAAATTTTTTCCTTTTTTTTTTTTACTATCATATAGTATAGAAGCAGTCTATCAAGAGGGCGACGGTCAAACGAACAACCCTCAAAGATCAGCGCGCCCATTCACTCAGATGACACTGAGATGTCGTTGCTAGGCAACCCGGATGCCTTCCATCGCTGTTGGTGTCACAGGGTTAACTGGTGTGACGAGAACGTGAAATATGCCGTTCCATTCAAGCGTAGGGTTGTTGGTTCTGATGAAGTTGTTTTGCTCCTATCATGTTTCCAAAGTCAAAGGGTTGAATAGTTTGGAGCGCCGTAAGTGGGGGAAAGGTTTTTGAGGAATTTTTGATAGTGTAGGGATCGCGGAAATAACATTTCTGAATGGAATGTTTATTGTTTTCAACATAAACTGGTGGTAAAAATTTATGGTAATTGAATTTTTCTATTGTTTCGGGTAATTAATGTTTCGTGACAATTTTCTAAGAAGTTGGGAAAAAAATAATTTTTGATAGCTTTGTTTTGTTTCGGCTGCAATTTTAATGCGTTTTATTTTTATTTTTTTGTTATTTTATTTCATTTAAAAAAAAAAGAATTGTTCACATGCGCTTTTATTGCAATTTTAGTTTCAAGTTGCCATTTCAGCGTCATGAAAACTGTGCGCGCTTTTGGTGATACCTATATATTGCCGGTGGACGATTGGTTTATTCATGAATTCCCTCCTGAAACTGGTTGCCGAGGGTCGTAAAAGAAGAAAGCTTTTTATTCTATCAGGTTTTTCCTATTTGTTGGGTACTCAGCGGAATTCCAATAGAAATTTCAAGAGCAATCCTATACACAACTTCATTCATACGAACACAACTCCTTTTGAACAAATTAGAAATAAAGGAGGGAAAAATAGAAGATAATTTGCTTTTCTGTATAGGAACCTTTCAGCAGTTCTAGTTCTGACTCGGTTCCAAAATGTCTGATTTATTGGTGGCTCTCTCCCTCTCAGTCAGCACTTTGTTAATACAAGTGCTCGGAATCCTCCCTGCATATGTAATTAAGTGGAAAGGGGCTTCATTTGCAATGCAAGAATCGACTGCAATAATTAGGCGTTCGTAGAAGCGTTCTCTGGTGGTGACATCAGAAGAAGACCTTCCTGGGCGGTCTGTGCATTTGGCGAGAGCTTGGATGGGTGGTTCGGAGTTGAAGAGCGATGGCTAGAGAGGTCTGCATTTTTTCCCTACTTTATAAGGGCGGAGTTGCTACAGCGCTTCTGCTTCACAAAAGCCAAGACTTGAACGCGCTCACGTGCATTCCAATAAAAAATAATATATTTGACTTTTTTGTAAATACTGCAGTAGTCAATTATTTTCTATACAAAAAAAGATAAAAAAAAAATTAAATTTATTGATAATTTGTTAATTATTTTATGGCTATTTATTTTGATTGTAGGTAGTTTATTAAATTTTTAAAAGAAGAAATAACCGTAGGGTTATTGAAATAAACACTTAACTGAGCAACGAGACGTGCATGGTCGTAGAAAGTTGGGTGGCGCACCACTTGGATGTTAGAAAGCAATGAGTGCAGTATATTTATTAGCTTTTCTTGTCATTTCACCTGTATGCGGTAGTAGGAACGAGTAGGGTCTGGGAAAGTCGAGAGTGCCAATAAAAGACATTCACCAACGTACGAACGTCATCCCCCTATCATTTCCTCGCCGCTATTTGAGAGATAGAAGAGATGGAAGGGGTGGATGGAAGAGGGCAGCAAGAGAATGGAAGCGGCTTAATGCGAGCGCGCTACGTTCCACATTCGGTGCACGCGTTTCAACGAATGCGTTTTTTGGTGCTATACGAATAATGCAGCATGAATTTATGCACATTTTATGAATTCCGAATGAGATTATACTTTTAATCTGATTAATTTTTACTGTTGGTATTGTGTCACGAGGTGAGAGAAATGGAAGATTGAAAAATTTGAAGGGCGTTGTAATCAGGTTTGAGTAGAAGAAAGGGAGTAATTTGTGAGGATTTAAAAATCTTTCTTAGGAGAAAAAAAAAAATCGTTTTTTTTTTTCCTTGGCAAATATCTTACTCTCGTGTTTCTATGGTAACGAGATGAGGTGAAAGAGGAAGTTGGAAGAATGCCAACCATATGGAGACCGCATGTTTTGCATTTGCATGAAGAAGTGTGCAGATTAAAGCGAAATGCAACCCGTAGCCCAATTGTGAAAACAGGGTGTTCTTTTTCCCATTGATGGCCAGTGAACTTGCCACTTTCCTCTCTTTACTTTAAGGAGGAGGAGACTCTGGAGAAATGTACTTTTTTCGATGAGCTAGTTTGGTCTCAGTTAGAAATTTCTTCTGGCAGGTACACAGATCGTTTAATTGGTGTGAGTGCAAAGTTTTTATTGTATTAACAAACGCCTCACTTGCTCTTCATCTGATAACATTTTTATAATTTTTTTTTCTATTGCAGTCAATTTAATCAGATAATGAAGTTTTTCATGTCTCATTAAATCTGCAAAGGTAAATAAAAGAAAAAAAAAGGATATTTTGCTTTTGTGATTTAAATTTTTATCTCTTTGTTTGCTTTACTTTAAAATAATTTTTTTTTTATATTTTAAAATAAAAATACAGAAGATTTACATTTTTCAATACTTTTTATTCTATTCCAACATTTTCTTTAAAATCTGAAATTGCTTAAAGGGTTGCACGGATTAGAAAGTTGAGATAAGGTCAAACAGAATTTCAACGCTTAAATTAACAGCACCATTTCCGAGGTTTATTAAATTAAAATGCAAGGATATATATTTTCTACATTAAAACATTCCATTAGACTTTCTTAAGTAGGCTCATATTTAAAAAGATGGTAATATTTTGCTAAAAATTTTAATTATATTAAATTAACGTGACTTCATTATGATTCTTCTAGTACTTAGTGCCACTTGTTGGTATCGTCTATTTTTTTTTTATATTTCTGGTTTTTAAATTTTTTTTTGCGTATTCATAATATGGTAATTTTCCCAGCTTAAAGCTATAGATTGTTGCCTTAAATTTTCATATGGTGTGTCATTTATACTTGCATGCATGCAACATGCTATAATTTAATGATTGATTTTTCTACGAGTTTAAAGTTTACCGATGTACATACAGTGAAGCATCCCTTCAGGCGGAGAATTACAGGTTCGTGCATTGGGGAAAAGCCAACTCGACCATTACAAGATTTTTTTTAGAAAAAAAATATAGTATTAATCATTTTTAATATATTTTTACAAAATGTATGATTCATATTAGGTGTGATATGATTCACAGATATTAGCTTTTAGCTATAAATTTATTTTATAAAACCTTTGCTTGTTTTTTAAAGTGAATTTTTTATTACTTTGATGCGATAACCTTTGGCTGTATATATTTCTTTTCTTTACAACAGTTATTTTATTTGTTGGATAATCGTGAGTAATACATCTTTATAGATGGTGCCATTAAATATTGAAAATAAAAAAGAAATAAAAATGTGGCATAATTTTTTTTATTTTTATTTTTTATTTTTGTGCTTTGGTAAAAATCCATGACTTGCAAAAGAAAGTTTGACAGTTCATGAATAAAGCAAATTGGAAACTTAGACACATGATTGATGGAAACTTATAAAATATATCTTTTATGACACAGTCAAAGAACTGAAATCTTTTTTAATGGAAATAAAAAAAATTATCATAAAAATTATAAAAAATTATAAACAATAAGAAATGAAATTTCTAAAGCTCTAATTCAATATATAAATTCTAAAGGTAAAGAATTTTTTTTTAATTTGATTAAATTTTTATTTATCTTTTTCTCAGAGGAGTCTTAAAATTCAAGTTGGTGTCTTGAGTATTAAAAAATGATCCTACTCCTTAATCATACTGACACTTAACATATCAGACTGACTTTATCTGCATAATTATAATGCATAATTACACATTTATTAAATCATTCGTTGAAGTCGCATATTATGTGAAGACGGTTTGTCGTCTTTCTTACCCTGTTAACACATTTTGCCAACTCGCTAGAGGGCTTGCTAGTTCTCGCTTATGAAATTTTACAAATAAGGTTTAGCTACACTTGATGAAATTAAAGTTTGAGAACCGTCCTTCGTGATGATAATCTCGAAATGAATGACGAAGCGAAGAACTAAAGCTGCTCTTTGTAAACAATTGCGAATTAACGCGATTTAGTTAAGAATGGGGTCTTTAAAGAAGCTTAACCTTAAAAGGATTTTCCAGTTTGAATAAAAGAGAATGGCCACTCTGCTATGATCAATGGCTGAGTCATAAATATAAGCACCCCTCGACCACTCACGGTGCTTCATATTCTATGCAGAGACAGCGGATGATTTGGAAGAATGGGGGTAGCGAAGAGGGTGCTCATCCATCATTTCTTGTATAAAGAAGGGCAATCCTTTGAATCCGCATTTGATAAAGTGCTTAATTTTTGCTTTAAAACTCAACTTTGCACTTGTCAATATTGATTTATGAAAAAAAAGATTTAGTATGCAAGCAGTTGGGGTAGTGAAACATGAAAAACTGTTATTCACGGCCATTCATTCTTCACACGTTTATAGACGGCGATGCAGTTGCTGTAAATGTGTAATATTCACTGAACGTTGAAGCGGATATTTTGAGGCGGACTAAATGGCTTCCGGTGCCAGTGAACGCCATATTGCTGAGGCAGTTTTCCTGTTGGTGAGAGTATGCGGATTTAAAAAAAATTACGACGTGATCGTTTACACCTGCTTTCTTTTTTGGGGTATAAAGTATGCTCATAGAAATCCCAACGACCAGAAGATATGTGTATAGAAAAAAATAGTACTAGATGAGGTGAACACACTTAAGAAATGGTACAAGTAGAGAGAATGGTCTAATGTACGTGGCTTAATGGAAGTAGTAAACTTTATCAGGAATTTGGAGACATTTTCGTTTAAAAAATTGATTTTTTATTAAATATTAGCTTGGTACTTATATTTAAAAATAATTATTATTAAAAAAAATAAGTTTTGAAAATATGATGCCATTTCCGCATCATTTTTAATAAAAATAAATTCAAATTTAGTATTTTCACTAAAAAAATTAACCTTTTTTTTATTTTGAGTTTGGTTCGAACAATGCTTTTTGACGTTTATATTAAAAACTAATCAATTTTTGCAAATCTGATGCCAGAAGTTGACTTTTTGCTTCAGGATATATGTTTTTCATATTTATTTTAAAGAAATTTAAACTATTTTCACAAAAAAAATAAAATAAAATGACTTTTGCATTTTGAGTTTGATTTAAACAGCGATAATTGGAGCTCGTTTTCAAGAATAATTATTTATTTTACAAATATGATGCTAATTGCAGTGAACAGGTTATACTTCCTTACATCCGGTTTTTGTAAAAAGCCATAAGGACTTAAAGATACTAGGGCTTCCCCCTCACATCTGCTTTCCTAAACCGCATTTGACCGAAGGCCACAATGAGGTTGACCCTTAAGATCCCAGTTTAAATTTAAATATAAAATAGTTTAATTTTTTATAATATTCTGCACCTGTATTGTTAAAGTTGAAATTGTTGTAATCATCGATTTCTATTTTTAAATTTTGTTGTTAGTTTGATTTTTTCACACAATGTATTGATTTTTACATAACGAGAGCTCGGATTTCCAATAGGATATGTATTACTAAAAATTGAATTTTTGGGATAAAACCTACTCATCTGTCAAAAACCAATCAAAAGCTTGGATTTTTTTACTTAATACCTTTACGTTGTAAAGGTAATTTAGCTGAAAAATAAAATATTGTCATATCAACAATCTTCAAGTTAGGTCAGTTATATCAGCTTTAGAAATTCCTGTTGATATCGTTTCTAAAGTTTCTTTGTTGACCATTATCTTGGCATGTGACAAGTCTGTGCTCAATTCCCATTAGAGTTATCTTGGGGAAAAAGTCATTTTGGAAGATCTTTTTTCTTACAAGTTTCAGAATTTTACAACTGCTTTTATTCCAGAGGGAGTACATTGCAATAACAGTTTAAAAATTAATTGTTTAATTAAATATCCGAAAATTTATAGAAAATATTCAAAAAATTGCAATTTACTAAAATGAAAAATAAAATCAAAATACAAATTGTACATATAGAAAAATTCTAGTACTAAAATAACTGGAAAGAAAGATTGTATAAATAATTTCAAACGAAATTTACATTTTAATGTCGGTTCGGTTTTTAAGAAGTAACTTAATGTGAATATTTTCACTCTACATAATTTATGACCTAATAAATATTAATTTTAATTTTCACTTGTAAGCAAAAACTACATATTAAATAGTAATAAAGTCATGAGCTTATTTTATGCACATTAATAGTTAAAAAGAAAAAAGTTAGATAGTGTTGTTTTACAGGATGTAAGCTGCCTTTCATGCTTGTCATGGTAGAATTATATGAAAATTTAGTGGCACAATAAATTGACGAAAATGGGAAATATTTTGTTTTATCTTGGGGCTGGTAGAGGAAATGAATTAAATCCTCTATGGGGATAAAGTTCAATTTATAACATGAAGCCAAAAGAGAGCTAAAGAAGGAAAGAGAGAAGAGATGAGTGTAATGGATGAGATGATAGCTTGTGTGTACACACAAAAAATTTTCGGTAATTTTTCGTCAAGAAAAAACAGTTGAAGATTAAAGGTAGAAAGCAGAAAAAAGATGGCTCTCTCTATTACCCGAATGGCGAAATTGATTCTTACATGAGAGTGCAAAAATAGTAGAGAGTGTAAAGAGAAATAGCTTCTGAGTTTTGGTCATGACACGTTATAGTTCAAGTACACTTTTCACTTGACATGAGAAGAGAAACTTGAACTCTTGTTAATACTTACATTTATCATCTCTTTTTTTAAAAACAAAAAAATATATGTATTAAAGGAATTTATATAGAAAGAAATAAACCAAAAATCGTATAATACCTGATAGAAAAATTTGAAAAATGACAAGCTTGACTCGTGTTTTCTATTTTTGCATAAAGAGGAAGAGAAGACTCATCTCTTCTTTTCTTTCTCATATGTATTGGAAATCGATAAGACTGAAGCAGAGATCGGCAACGCTAAGGCCCCTGCTTACACTTGGTGAAAACAAGAGCATGATGTAGAGACAAGCTGCAGGTGATTTCAATATTCAATGTGTCTCCAGAACCGTCAGCACACACCACCGAAAAGAAATAAGTTTTGTGTATTGAGTAAACGCCAAATGTGAAAAGGGAAACCGGGGGAGATGCGAGGCGGCTCATCAACAGGCAGTTGGCAAACGCTCCAAACTCGTCTTGACACTTGAGATGCGTGACAACTCATCATTGGCATCTGTCGCCTTTAACGATCGCCAAGGATTGCGGGTATTTTAGGTCACAAGAGTATTGACTTGTACATTTATACGGTTGAATATTTTTTGGCAAACACATGGCGTGAGTCGATTGCATTTGAAGCGAATTTATCTTTAGTTTTGCTTGAGTTAAGTCAATTCTTGATTCATTGGGGTGCGGTTCGTTGGCATGGTAACTCGGGCAATTGCAAGATGATTGGTGTAAAGTGTGGAATCCGTTGCTTTGTGTGTGGTTTTTCAAATGGTGGAGAAAGAAAAAAATATATAAAGGAAAGGTGGGCATTGCTAGAAATTAACTCAATCGATAGCAAGGGGGCGAGGGTATGAAGAGAAAATGTCAATTCAGAGATTTTGGACTTTTTTTGTCTGTTACTAGGAAACTTAATCTCGAGCTTTCTCATCATTTCTGTCACCTCTGATGGTTGAGCTTGTGTAGGGGGAGAATGAGGAATCAGTAGAGCGTAATGGATGTTGAGGATCGATGTGCACGGCCACCATAATTACAACACTTCGCAATAGAATTTGGTTAAAATTGTTCAGGTTTAAAGTTTCAATCTCTTTCTGTTGTAGCTACGTGTTTTGAAATGATGTGGAATTCGATTTGTAATTAATTATTTATTTTTTAACACGCTTGAGTTTAGTGAGAATTTTGGAAACATATGAATTATTCATATTGTGCACATGTTGTTAGGAATTGTAATTATGAAATTAATGATTTTTTTGTTTGTGGGTGTGTTTTATGTGAATAATATCATATGTTGGAGTTTGATGAATAAGAAATTTTTGAAGTTTTTGAGAAATATTTTCAATTTTTTTTTCTTTTTTATTAATCTTCACTGTCTGTCAAACAAAACTGCTTTTCTTTTATTATTTTTATTTAAAATAAAAAGAATTTGCTGATTGCTAAAGTGAAATGTGATGAATGCCAAAACGCTGGAACAAATCGAGAGGGAAATCATACAAAGAAAAATAAATGAGTAAGTAAAATTTATTTGTATGCAGTGAAGGAAACTTTTTTTTTTTTTTTTTTTATAAAATTCGAAGTTGTGAGAAAATGTAAAAATCAATGGTCATTACGGTAGAAAATTTTCGAAGTGGGTAAGCTTTAAAAATTTGTGGGTTTACCTTTTCGCTTTTATAAATTGTATTTAAAGTCACATGCTTTAGTAAAAGCTTTTTCTAGTTGTATTCGACTTTCTGCATATTTTATTCATTTTTTAAAATAATTCCAGTAAATATATAATGGCAAAAATATAAAATAAAAATTTGAGCACTTTAATGATTGCTTCTAGGACACAAAAGCACAAAGAAAAGTAATCAACCTTGATTCTATGATCTATCGGTAACATTATCAAGACTTTATGATGTTGAAGAAGTCAATTCTGTAGTTATGAGATTTCTCCGCACGATTTACTACATACTAATGTGCTATAATGAGCAGATTTTATGACAATATTTAACTAAAGACCAAAAATATTAAAAAATTCGATATTTTGGTTTATTATGATACTTTCTTTAAAATATTTTTTAAATTAGCTAAAAAAATTGTATTTTATTAATTTTTTTATTACACTTGTATCAAGTGTTGAAATAAAAATCGTCTTGTATTTGCACAACAACTTAACATCATCTTTTGCGCAAATGGCAAAGTTTGTCATCTAAAAGTAAGTTTTAAGTTCTGAAAAAATATTAGTTCATTTCAAAAAGTACATTTGATCACTTATACCTTATTATAATTTTATTCACATTTTAAGGCAATGAGACTTTTAAAAAAAATTCTTATTACAAAAGCAGCTCTAACACTAAATTTTTAAAGGGCCTATCATTAATTTTTAACTCTTCATTTACACAAACCATATGCCTACACTCTAAACATTTATTTTTACTATGAAGAAAAACTCAATTATAAAATAAGGTACAGCTATTCATATCTGCATAACCAATCAAATTTTGATTTGCATCAAGCGATTTACTTGTACAAAACGTTTAATGAGAGCGAAAGAGTTTAAACACTTTCCAATTCGAATGAAATGAGGAAAATAAAAGAAGTAATGAAGTTGTCGGTTGACCTCACCAGTTAATTGGATGAATCAAGAACATTTGTCGTTTGATTGGACGCACTTCCATCATCTTTCCTTATTATTCACGGGAGGAGAGAGCGAATTGAAGCGAACACATCTTTTACCAATAATTTATGTTATTAGTCAAGCGAATTAAGCTGGAAACTTCTCAGGAGAAATCGTTATTGACTTTGGTCAGTCGTCTTTGTTGCTAATTTTTTTCCTTTTCTCTCTTTTTTCTTCTTTTCTTATCCTTTTCTTTCTGTATTTATTTTTTTTTGTTTATTCCTTTACTTCGTTATAGGGTTAGTGCCGTATATTATTGGCAAAACTGTTCTTTTGTCTTTCTCCTTTTTGCCTCCATTTTTTTGCAGTGTTTGGGTTCAATTGTATTCGGCCAATCTTCTCTCTTTTCAACAAAAGCAAAGCTTGGCTGCGTTTTGACAATAACTTTCCTTCCTCCATCTATTAACAAGATTGCTAAAAGGGTAAAATTTCTTACTCCTTAGAGCTTCAAAAAGCAAATATTTTTTTTTCAGAGAAAGAATTAAAAATTATCGTTTAATCATGAAACTGAATGAAAGCAAAACATAATGAAATTGTTGAGAGCAAACGGAAACAGTGGACTGACAGGTATATACAGTATCTATCGGAAATCCACTTAAAGGACGGTACATTTTAGAAATGAATTCTTCTCTCGTTTATTTATATTATTTATTTGATTGTGGTTTGTCAAAAGTTTGTTTATTACAGCTTAAACCGAATTGGGAAATTAAAGAGGAAGTGTTTAATCTGTTAGAGTTAATAGCTAATTAGTATACGCCTTTTTGGATATTAATAATGTGTTAGTTTTTTTAAATACTAATTTTTTTTTTTAATGAAAGTTTTAACTTCTAATTAGTTCCTGGTTTAATGTAAGGATGTTATTAACCCTTTAATCGTAGGGATTATTAAGGTAAATTGTGGAAGAAGCCAAAAGGATTAGTATTTACCATAAACTCTAAAAGTGTTGAGTTTAATTACTATTTTCTTGGTTAATATTTAATATTTGACTAGTGTAACTAAGGTTTAGTGTTTGTTTATAATTTACAAGTTTAAGTTGATGTATTTGCTTAATTCTTGTGGGTTCAGTGACCCATGTCATTGATTATATTAAATTTTAAGACGAGACGTTTGCCTCTTCTCACCAATTTTGCCTCTTGTTATGTAGTTTTAGTACGTATAGAAGCATACATGTTGAATTATGCATGCAGTTAAAGAAGATCTTGTCTGAGTTAGGGTTATTGATTGGACAACATACATGACAAGAAATTCCTGTATTTTGAGGACTTTAAATCTTGCAAGATTTGTTTAGTTTCTATTTCTGACTTTATTCCTGTTTAACAAGCAGAAGTTTCAATAATTATTTTAAAGCTGATTTTTATTTTAAAAAAGAGAATTTTTTAAATAAAATTTTCTGAATCAAAACTTATTTTTTCTAAAATGATTCAAAACATTGGCTGATCTTTCGATGAGTAGATTTTGCTTAACTTCATCACTTTGACCCATCTACAAAGCTTTCCTGCATTTTGTTGATTAAAAACATAAGAAATGCTCAGCAGCAAAGTTCAGAGGCAGCACAAGCAAACATGTTTAGAATTTCTAATAATTTTAAATGAAATATTAAAAATTTAAAACAAAGATGAAAGCTATAAAAAATTATATTCTTCTCTTATGTGGTGTTATCATTCGTTTTTCACCGTCCGCATTTGTTGAATTAGGGTTGAAAAGAAATCTGTTTTTTACCGCTTGTTCAGAAGGGGGTCGTTAAACACCCGGCCGGCGACGAAATTGTATCGCCTCACTCTCCACTTGTGACTAGGGAAAATAAAACCATTTCATGGCATCCCTTGGGACTCATTGGTTGGGACGAGTCAGAAGCGAAGGCCGATCCTTCACTAGTGATTTAAACGCGTCTCAGTTTGCCATGCCAAGGAAAAGAGGGCGGGCAGGAGTTTTCATGACTTTGTTTTTCATAGTGGGGCAGTTTTTTTTTTCTTTTGTTGTTCTAATTCTTTATCTCTAATTTTTTATTTCGTTCTACTGTTGACTTGATTTATTTTGACTTAACTTATTTTCGCACTTGAACTTGTTTAGTTTTTTCTCGTTTTATTATAGACCAAAGTAAATTTTTAGTTTTCTTTTTTTTATTAAGTTTTTTCTTTTTTGTTATTTTGAATGATGTGATAAAAACAAGTTGCGAAAACGTTATTTTTTTCCCTCTCTTCACAGTCGATAAATCTGCAAAAACTCCGCACAGGGTTGGACTTTCCTTTAAACTTATTTTGAAAAGGAAACAACTTTGAGGGTATTTTTAAGTGCTACGTTTTAAAGTTGACTATTTACCATTCCATTGAAACACTAAAGCATAGGTTCCATTTTAAGGTGAACTCGAACTCGGTTATATGAATTAACTAAATTTAACATGGTTAAAACCGACTCGTTTCATTATGCCTTTATTAAAATTTATTGGTGATTTATGTCTACTTAGATAAGTTTTAATTGGTTTCTGTGCATTTTAAAATTGGATTTATGTTAATAGCTTTTGTTAACAATAATCCCAATTGTGTACTGTATACACAAAAAGTAATGAATTATAGTTAGAAAAGTTTGTGCAAGCATTAATGAAGCTTTTGAGAATTAAGAATAATTTTCGAGTCATTTTAGATGAAGATTAAAGAAATTTAATTAGATGAAACTTAATTATGAATTTGTCTGAAAATAAAGTCAAAAGTTGTTTAGTAAATGTATCATTTGTTAAGTTTTCATTAAAGCCTAATTTACTTTAAAAGGTTGAGTTATTTTATTAAAATTTACTTGCTGTAATCTGTTTTTGCATATTTCAGTAAGTTATGTTCTCTTACATAATCAAAATTGTTGACTTTGATTAGTTGCAAAGTAAAATATAAAAAGAAAGAAAAAACCTGAATAAAGAAAACAGCAACACATTAATTAGAAAAAGCAATTAGATAAAATGAATTAAATTTGTTCCATAATTATAGGCTTCAGACGGTAAATTCAAGGAAGATGGGTGGATGTAAAAACAACAGTCACGAGAATTCGTACAAACCCTCCAGAGAAGTGGTGAAACTGAAAATTAGTTCCGTCTTTGAAGTTGCCTAATCGGTTATAATTTTGAAAAAAAAAATATGTTGAAATATTTAACCAAGGAATGTTAAATTTTCAACATGGGAAGATTGAAATTAATTTTGCAAATACCTGGAGGAGGACATTTTCTTGCAATAACTTTAATTTATTCATCTTTTTATTATATTATAAAGAAGAGAATTAAAGGTGATAAAATGCAGTGGTTAAGAAGGAAGATTTAAAAGAAAAATCGATTATTAATGACTTGAAAACGATTTTAATCCTAGGAAATGGAAATTGCTTTTGATCTGATTACAGCTGTTAAATTTAGTTGACATAAATTCCGTTATAGTGTTTCCTTAATAGAATAAAGGTAAAAGAAAAATAAAGAATTTGATTATCTTGCTTTAGAAATCAAATGAATAAGTCTTGCTGAATAAAGCATGACAGATAATTTTCTTTTTTGCTAAAATTCAATACCTGAAACTGACAACATGAATGAAAAATTAATTTTCAATTTCCTTGGAGTACTTTTAATATAAGAAAAAAAATGAAAACCTCAAAAATATTAACAAATTAAACTTTTGTTACATGAAATTTTTATTTTTCACTATTTTTAACTTGAGGCTAAATTTGAACAGTTTGTTATTTTTTTTACTTTGTGAAAATTTGCAAAATACCATCAAAAACCTTAAAATTAAAACAACAATAATAATAATAATATATATATAGTGGTATAAAGTGTTTTTTGTTTAAAAAAAATCCCTGTTATAATACAGAGGTTTTTAATATTTAAATAATTAACAAATAGAACAATATATAATATAACATTTAAAACTTTTCATATTTATAAATTAAAATTTGAAATAAGGGTAAAAAATAAGTGCCATGTTGAAACAGAATTCCTGAGTGGAATTCGAAAAAATATTTATAAACACTGGAAAATGCAGTGTGGGATTCAGGCTATAACAAAGTTCTTCATCACATCGTGCATTAAAGGGCACTAATAATTTTCTTTTTAATACGGTATATAAATTGTTGCACTATTTTTCTCATATAGACTATATTTCAACACACCTAAATTTTAGGCGTTATTTAAATATTTTTGAATTTTTTAAAGTTTGCACAGTTTGATTAGCATAAAACAATATTGCAACTGAGTTATTATTAAGAATTATCATCAGGTATACCAATATTGAACCTCTGTAAATCAGGTAATGTCTCAAATGGCCTTACTGGCCAAGAGTTGAGTTTTTTAAGAGAGTTGGCCGCCCTTTGAAGAAGTTCGAGTTTCCTTAACATCGGATAGACATTTTGTTCAATCCATTCTGCAACAGTATACTCATCAAATGCTTCTCGCAACGCATCACGTGAGTGCTTGATAAGCATTTCAACATCATACAAATAACGCGGCAATTCTTGCATCGTCGTGTCGATTCTCGTTAAACTGGAAAAGTTACGACGAACATTGTACTCAGTCAACCACGCCTTGTGAACTGTTTCACTCTTTAAAAATTCATCAACACTATTACGCAAGCGCGACAAGTGTTCCGTGACTTTGAAGAAAGCAACACCTGGGAAAAAACAGAAGGAAAGTTTTGCCCACAAGTGCGGATCGTTTTCTAAATCGATAAATGTTGTATATTTTTGATGTTTCATGCACTGTAATGCATCGAACAGTCGTGACTGGAGGGACTCATTGAAATAACCGTGGGTTGTTGCTAAAACATTTACAGCTACAGATGGAACTGCTGCAGGTAAAAGCTCGCATAACACTGCAAAATGGTCGTATCGCTGCCATCCTGTTATAGCAATACCTCGAATTTCAAGGAAACGTCCATGTTCTTGACTGAGCACATCTATCCAAGCGAGGTTATTTTCGAGATGTCGTTTAATTAAAGGGATGGATAAAGTTTCTCCAAATGCTCCTTTAAAGGCGCTCGCTGCCCAAATGTATGGGAAAACTTCAGCGTATACGGTCCAAATGTTTGGTGAAATAAATCGATAAATGTCACTCACGTATGTCCAAAGCATGGGTTCCACGAGGTTTCCCATGTCATATCTGAAAAATGAATGATATTTTAAAGACTTGAGTAAACCAAAGAAAGGAAAAACAGGTTTTAAATTCTAAATGGAATGAAATTTCTTTCAATATCAATAATAATTTGCGTGCTTGAAATAAAAATAATTATTTTAACAAAAAAACAACATTAATTATTCATATATTACTATTTACTTTGTAATATTTTTTATGTACCAATTTTATGTTTTAATTATTTAATAGTAGAAATTAATGTAGGTTTTAGGCATGTTACTCACTATTGAGTAATTTGCCTAAAACCTACAAAAATGAGTCATTAAGTAGTGCTAAAGGGTTGAATTTTATTTGAGGACCGGTCAACCGTAATCGCTTGTTTCAAATCAATTAAGATGTCAGCTGCTACAAACTTTGAATTTATTTTAATTAAAAATTTTATTAGCCTCAAACTAAAGTTAGCCAACACTCCTTTATTATTGTGTCTAATGCCTTTTCATTGCCACCGACTGTCTGACCGCCACAAGTTGAGCCTTGGGTGAATTCTGATAATGTTGAGGGACTTATTAAATGAATAACAGGGATATGGATCGTATAGTTAAAACACACTCTCTCTCTCTTTATTAATATATTCCTAACGCTTAAAATCTGAGTATAATTCTTTTCTTATTTATATTTGATAACTAAATCTCGTTTCGATGCAGCTTAAAGGAAGTTGAGGATTTAGACTTAACATTTGCTACTTCCCTTATGTCAATAATTTATTAAATTTTAAAGCAGTTTGCGATAAAATAAAAATAAAAGCGAAAAGACACATTAATAATGCATTGAGCTGAAATCTTAATTTTATCATTTTATAGAAATATAAATACCTGCGCAGTGTTTCTGCCGACATATGATGAAACATATCATCCCATACAATTGGTATCACTTGATATTTCTCTCTCACATACTGGGCCACGCGGGCCACGTGCGAGAGGAAGAGAGCTTCGCGTGGTCGTTGATTGCACAAGGAGCATACTCCTAGTTGAAAAACCTCGTCACAACCGATGTGAAGCCAGCGTATGCCCTTGTGCATGTCCATCACTTGATCGATGAGCTGTTGGACCACGTCGAAGGAATCATTCCTCGACGGACACATAGCCTGCGGAATGGCCGGCACTTCTCTAAGATGCTGAAAGTTTTCTAATTTAAGAACAAACTCCAAGTGGCCAAATGTTTGCACTAGCGGAATCACATCCAACTTATTTTGTTTAGCCAAACGAAGAATGGCTCGTACTTCTTTCTTGCTGTAATGGTTATGCGCTGCGATCGATTTCAATGGACCATCGTAAGGAAACATGTCTTCGTATTCTATAAGGAGTCCAGTAGCACCCAGTCCTTTCAAGATGGGCATGAGTTTCTCGAGATAGACGATTTTCGGTGGAGCGCCTTTCAAATCCAAATGTACAAGCCTCCTATGGGGTACGAATGGTGTTCCCGGAGGCACGATTTGACCATCAATTGCATTCGAGCCGTCGTGACGGTCCTTCGAGTGCGGGTATGATATTTCTTTCACTTGTCCCTGGCCATAAAAATAATCTCTCGAGGGTGGTTTTTTACGATTTTTTGGAGCTGCTATGACATCATCCAACGCGTCATCATCTCTAAGGGGTTGTTGAATGTCGATTTGTCCACTATCTGAGAGTTTGTTAGGAAGTACTTCCTGCATTCGACGATCGGATGGTGGAATTCGTGGCAAAATGCCTTGTTCCGCATCCTCCTCCATCCGTTGTTGTTCGCCCGATACTGGTCGGTGGTGCATCCGTTGCTGCTGTTCCGCTGATCTCAGCAAGTGCTGAAATCGATCTGAATTGTTGTTGCCTCTTGTCTCAAAAGTTCTCAGTGTTCTTTGACCTCCATTATGAAGTTTACTCTGTACACTGAGCGTTGAATCTTCCTCATGCACACTATGGTACTGAAAGAACATCATGGATACCACGAACACGAGCAGAAGTAATAGGACTATGACTTTGCGTCGCCATAGTGACGCGAAAACATGATGTAGAAAAGTGCGCATGACGATGCTTGTGAATTTAGGATTGTTGTTGTTATTTCGAAAATGACGTCTTCGAAGGCCAATTCGGAAGGCAACTGTAAACAGAAAAAAAAATGTATAGTAAAAAAACAGTTTCAGGCGGGTTTTAATTTTATTCTTATTTAAGCCTTAAACTTTTGACTACATGTTGTTGCAATTTCCTGTAGTACGCCATTCAATTTGCATGTGTTTAAATAACTCTGGGGATTTAGACCGTCTCGTATCTCTTTGCGACGTTAAAGGGTTATCGGATGTTGCAGACAAAGGGAAGGTGCGACGAAAATTAGTCCCAACTTCCTAACTACAAGATATCTTGTTTCCTGCTGATTGCATCTGTCTCCCTTATTGACTTTCATAGATTATGTATACCCAGTCGGTTTGTCGTCAACCTTAATTAGCCTCAATGTGGTGAATTAAATTACCAAAGTGGGTACTGTTTTCCTCATGAACCAATCACAAGACAATTTGCTTGTGTGCACGTTTCTTTTGATGCGTGTTTGGGGTCTATAATCGTGTGAGTGACCGTTCGCAATTAGGCAAGTGGTGCAGAAAGCGATTGTAGTGACACTAATGAAAATGTGCTGCTTCCTTGATTATGTTTTAGTTTCTTTTTTACTGTCCCACTTTCCAATTGTATAATGAGCTAGTTGGGTTTTGTTTGTTTGCAACTGTAGATTAGACCACTAGAGAAGGAAATAGAGAGAAAAATAGGTTAAGAGATCATCTTCTGCTACGTTGAGATTATATAGTTGAGAGGATCAGATTCAGAAATGGTGCTTAAGTTTGTTGTGGATGTGTTTTGTTTGTGCTATAATACCGGAAAATTCTTTCTATTCTCGGGTCATAATACGAGATGAAAGAAATTTGATATGGTTACTTATGCACATTAATGCTATTTGTAATTTGTTTGTTTATTTACTTTTGTTTTTAAAAGAAACTAAAATTTAAATATGCTTGTTATATAAATTAACCTTATAAAAATAAATTGCCTTGAATTGTTTACATTTACCAAGAGGAAGTTGGATGAATAGTAATTTATAAAATTTGTCATAAAAAATGAGGTCTGTTCTCTTTCAATTTAATTTTGAAAAAAAATTCAATAAATCTTTCCTTTTGTGTTTTTGTCTTTTTACAAGATAACATTTTATCAATTGTTTTACTCATTTAAAATAAAAAGCTTTCTTTTAATTTTTTTATCCTCTTAGTTTTAATATTAGGAAAAGTGAAAAGTTTTTAAATTGTATTTTTTCTTTTTTCTTCTAACTTGGAGCAGTTTTTGGCAAAAGGCCATTGTACTGAAGATTTTTTCAAAGACTAATATTAAAAATATACATTGGAAAGCCAAACAAGTGCTTTAATTAAAATATATCTGTATTTAACCGCCCACTAAAACCGGTCAAGGAATTTTTTTTCATACAGTAAGTAATATCAAGCATTTCCTTTTTTTTTTGCTTCATTTTAAACGATCATTTTCCAGTGCACTGAACCTTGAGATGTTCATCGTTTCGCCATTGTTCCTCAGGATTACTAACACGAAGATGCTTGGGTTCTCATTTGCATTTATGAGCATCCTGAGGGTGGGATGTGTAAATGACTAGAGCACCTTGATTCGTTTTTACATGGTAAAGCTGTGACATGAAAAAGTAGTAAATACAAAAGAAAAAGTGAATTGATGAATTTCTCTTGGGAATAAATCATAACAAGTTTCTTGTTTTGTTTAATCCGTCCGTTCGTGGGTATGCATTTAACATAATTTGCATCGTCTTTAAAGAAGCCTCATAACTCACGTCTAATTATTGGTGGCAGGAGTTTGCAAGTGGCTTTCATGATTAGGCTTAAGTCTGGCGAGAACATGAATCTGCCATTACGCCCTGTCATTGTGGCGTTACATCAAGGCGGACTCTTAGGTGCTTGGTTGCTATGACGACACCATCCGGGCCCAATAAATCTCAGCACGTGCATCATCTTTTACCCACTGTCACGTAATAATTTCAACATGTTTTTCGACTGTTTATTAATGGGAAAAAATAAATGTTGACAATGAGTAATTGCGAAAGGGATTTGATATTTAAATAAACAAGAATTGTGGAAATTCCAATATAATTTGAACTTAAAAATTATATGATTTTTATATTTGAAAAAAAATTTATAATAAAAAATATTTTTTTTATGTTTCGGCAAAATGAAACTTTGATATTAGGTTTTGTGATGGAATTTAATATTGACTAGAAAGTTTGCTACGACATTTTTATTCTTTGCTATATAAAAATAAAGTGACGCAGTTACTGGTCTCCACATTTATGAAGGTCATTTTAAGTTCATAAAACATGAAGGCAGCGATTATTAACAGTGAAAAAGAGACGTTATAAAAATCGTTGCATGTGGTCGACTGTGCGCTTTTGCCGTCACTGACCCGAAGGTTAAGTGGCGGGGAAAACAACGTCACGGCTCGGTTGGTTTTGTAAACACCTGAGATGTACTTTTGCTGCATTATAACTCTGTCACTGTTGATTTGCATTGTTAAGTAGCTAGGATTGCGCACGTTTAATGTTAACCTTTTCAGCTGATTAAATATTAAAACCAAATGTTAAAAGTTTTTAAAGTTGACAACAACTTTAACAATTTTAACCTTATATAATTTCAAAATTAAACTTGAAAAAATTGCGAAGAATAATGGTAATTATTATTGATTACACAGAATTAACTTGCCAAGTAGGTCATTGCCAATTCGTGCATAACAATTTGAAAAGATGGTAGTATAAATTGGAAGAAAAAAGATTTCCTCTTACATTTTAAGTAATTACATTTTCTTTTATGAAAAATGAAGGGTAAATTGTGTTTCTATAAATATAAAATATTAGATGATTCAGAATCACGTCATTCACGCATTTAAGGATCACGTAATTACATCAAATAAAAGAAATTATCCTAAATAACTAAGTATGATGATAAGGCAAGCGGAAATTCCTGTAATTATCTATTTTTATACACAATAAACTAGAAAAGTTTTACTTGAGATTTTATCCAAAGTCCCTTTCGTGCTTCGCTGCAGTGCATTAACATGTGATAAAATCTGTGGCAAGGCAAGAACTATTGTAATTCTGGGACTTGAAAACTTTTTTTTCTTTTTTAAAATGTAGACTAGATGATTTTTTTCTTTTGTAAACAGAGAAAAGTTAAGTTGAAGAAGAAAACATTTCCACCACAGACTTAAATTTTATTTGCAAAAATAGGAAATAAAACTGGAGTGCATGACGAATACAGTATTTGGGGTTTTAAAACAGGAGGTCCTAGTATCAATAATGGACACATTATTTGTGCAGGATTTATGTTTGGTGATGTTGTGCAATTCCCCAGTGACCAATGCGCACGGACGCAGCAGGCGTGCGCCATCTGTTAGGCAGCGTTGTCAGGGCTGCATGTATGCGCATGCTCAAAATGTGTTGTGGTTTGAACAATTTGTTTCCATCATTGCAAGAGTCGGTTTTTGAAGTTGATATGAGATTAGCTCGTTTATTGCGTGAAGGAGAATCAGTTGATAAAGTGTGTAAGACTAGCAGCAATGAAACATAAGCTCATAACATTACATGTGTAATGACATGTGTAATGGTAAGTGACAATGCTAAAAGTTGAAAAACAATATAAAAATAAATAAATTTGTTTAAATTTTTCTTTTTAATATTACAAACATTTACGAGCTACTTCTTAATCCCATAAATCCGACAATTGTGTTGTTTTTTCATCTTTATTACGCTACAAAACTTGTAATGTCGGAACATTCTTTCCATTCCATCATTCTCTTTGCCAATTTCCCTTTTTTTTACCACTTTTTGCTTCTTGCTATCCAAATCAATATTGTGTCCAGTTTGTCTTCAGAATACTCTTAAAAGCATTATTGTAGTCACAATACTTGACTCATCTTTGATGTCCTTTTATCCATTTTACTTGTCAACAAACTGAGAGATATTGTGAATATCTTAATGTATTATTTATAATGTTTATTGTTGAAACGATGTTCTTTTTATAATAGAGTT